>VDFB02347224.1:46165-161380 GCA_007258455.2 Sequoia sempervirens
GATGAGGGTGAGCATTTGCCATATTGTCGACAGACACAGTATTTAGTGGGACAGACAGTGTCCCATATGCACATCATAGAGCGGCAGTTGCCAGACCGGGTTTTGAGACAGTATGGAGAGGTACAGGATGTACCTCGAGGGAGAGTAGAGTTTGCTCGGTCCTCACGAGAGGTCCTATTATGGGGGCCAGAGATTCCAGTTGCCACAGCAGAGGCAGATATTGATGGGTTACAGGCACAGGCATGGGGATGGAGGGGTGGTCCAGCAGATTTGGGGACGACTCCAGCATATGATCAGTGGTGGGCAGTACACAGGCCGACTCCTTTGACAGATCCAGGGCAACCAGCACCAGTAGAGCGGCGTGTTAGAGGTCCCAGAGGCAGACGTGGCAGAGGAGGTGGTCGAGGAGGTAGAGGAGGCCGAGGTGATGGTGGGGATGATGGCAGAGGTGGCCGACGTGGAGGCAGGAGAGGGAGGCGTGGTCGACGGGGACGAGGAGCAGCCTTGTCACCGATCCGAGAGGAGAGAGGAGAGGAGGATGTGGCCATGCTAGATGTGGCCAAAGGTGGTGAGGAGGAGCAGCTGGCAGAGGTAGGTGCCGAGGAGGCAGTTGCAGAGGAGGCCGTTGGAGAGGAGGTAGTGGGAGAGGAGGTAGAGGTTGATGCCCTTGGATTGCTAGGTGCCTACCAGGAGGATGATGAGGAGGAGGATGATCATGAGAGAGAGATCAGGGATCAGATCCTGGAGGAGATGGACGAGGAGGAGGATGGGCGAGATAGGGTCCGTCAGGATGAGATAGAGGCAGAGGTGCCCGACACTGATATATTACGAGCCCAGGTTGCCTCCTTGGAGGAGTAGATGAGAGTGTTGATGGCAGAGAGAGATGCCTACAGAGTGGAGAGAGACTGAGCCTTGATAGAGAGAGATCAGGTAGTAGCCCGGCGGCAGGAGACTGAGCAGAGATTCACAGAGCTTAGGTCATTATGTACAGGACCATCAGCAGCATTTTCCAGAGAGTTGGTCAGAGCCGGCGAGAGGGAGAGATACTACCGAGACTTGTATGAGGCAGAGGTTCCCCTAGAGAGACGGGCTCCCAGTTTTTCAGCGGCACAGAGTAGTAGGTCCCAGACCAGGACCCACACACGGACAGTGAGCACAGAGGGAGTGGATCAGCCATGTAGAGCAGGGCCCTATGACAGACCTCCCACAGCTCTGAGATCAGCCGGTTCTCAGCATTAGTCTCCCACACACTCCCGACATGATGGCAGTGGCAGTTCAGGATAGAGATACAGTTTTGAGGTCCATTTGGGACAGTGTATTTTGATCTGATAGCCTGCGGGCTTCCATGTATTTATGATACATTATGACATTGTGATGTGACACATATGAGCGATGTATATATATGATTTTGGCAGTGATTCTTATGATATGCATTGTCTATTTATGGATTATGCAGTTATTTATTGATACATGTGATGTTCATATGATATGCCTATGTGATGGATGGTTGTATGTACTTTATGTTGTTTATGCAACTAATGCGATAATGTTGATTCTATGTGACATATGATTCTATATGATTATGAGATGCAATGTGATGTTATATGTATAATGACATGTGATGTTATACAAATGTAATGTGATGCATGTATTTATAGTTTTTTGCTTATGATATGCAGTGTTAAATAATGATTATTGTCTATTATGCCATGATGATCTAAATGTGAAATATGCCTATATATATGTATGTTTCTAACATGTATGTTGATGCAGGATGATGTATACCATTTTTGTGTCACAGGACTTCGTCATAATGCAAGAAAGAAGAACTTGTTAGTGCGAAAAGAAAGATCGACAAAGAAGGAGAAGACGGAAGATAGATGTTAGTGTTAGGAATCTTCGATATTTTACCATATCACAAAAGGTATTGCACTTTATCATCATTGGGCGGGACTAATACAAATGGAGACAAACACCAGGATATGACATGAATCAAAGTGTGCAAGGTCATCCACTTGCTAAATAACAGATAGTCGCAGACAAGGATTGTCACTAACTCATACTAAAGGCACAAGTTGCCCCAGTCTTTTGTCAGGACAAACCACATACAGCAAACGAAAGAAAAGATGGGTCATGATACGTCATTGCTCCTCTAAATCCTTCATGGGACATCCTTGAGGAAACTAGTAACATGACTCAACATCAAATTGAAAAGACAGTCAACAGATAGCAGTCAAAGAAAATAGAATTCCGATACATCGTTGCTTCTCTAAATCCTTCATGGGACATCCTTGAGAAAGCTAGTAACATGAATCCCAGTCATCAATTCAAGATAAATGATAAGATAAATAAGCCATAAAGTCAATAAGCCAATGAAAATATTTTCCAAAACATGATTTGTTTGTTTGATTTGTTTGATAGATAGAAGGATTGATTGGTAGAGCCTGTTGTCAGGAGATACACATACCGGATAAGACTTTGAGTCTGGTTTCGATGTTATGACTATCTGTATAAGGCATGACAAAGCCTGGTTTCTAAAGACATGTATCGTATAAGACGCTGGAGTCGATGTCGCTGATGTGATAACCTCAAGGTAAAGGTTACGCTGATTGTTTTGGACCCTTGTCGACACGTAGGAAGGACGATCCCTCGACAAGAATATAGGTTGATTGCCTTTGATAACGTCATTTCAAGCGACACATCCCGTAGTTGCATCGGGTTGCTGATCTGCTTTGGATTGTTTTGTCGGCAAGTTGTTTGATATGACTCGTGGCATACGCTTAACTCTTGTTCACCGTGAGTAATGCATGACTTGATATGACGTGTTGACAATTGACCTTGTGTGATGACAAAACCCTAAAGGACTGACCTAGTGTTGCCTCGAGGGCTCATAGATTGATGGCCTTGCCTACGTTGTACACGTAGAGACCTCGTAGTTCGACTTGACTGCGACTGACAAGACTGACTACAAATAGAAGACGTGTGTGAAAGTGAATGTGACGAACCCTAATGGACTGACCTAGTGCGGCCTCGGGGGCTCATCGTGTGATGGCCTTGCCTACGTTGTACACACAGAGACCTCGTAGTTCGACACTACCAATGACCTTGTTATATAGACATATGGATTGACGCATGACTTTGTACAGACAAACCTAAATGGACTGACCTAATGCCTCGGGGGCACATCGACAGATGGCCTTGCCTACGTCCAGTCGCAGAGGCAACATAGTTCGACAACCAAGAAAGACTGACACATGCGACTGACTCTGACTCTTTATATTTTTTTTTTTTTTGGATTTTTGAAATGTTTTCTAATGTTTTTGTGTTTTCTCAGGTCATTTTGCGATGTTCGTGGATTTTCCATGATGTTTCATCTTCCACATAGCCAATGTAAGAATCAATATGACTCACGTCAAGTATTTTCCCCCAGTCGAGTATAAGACCAATTGATTATGAATAGAGTGAGATGGGGGATATGAAATGCTCTCGATGTCAATCGTTCCAAGCTATGGAAAAGACTACCACTTATTAGGAATGATATATACAAGTGATGGACATAAAAGGTAAGGGATATATACAGGATAGTGGACTATGTACATGGATGTGGGCTATATACACGGTAGAGGCTATGTATAGGGAAGTGGGCTATATATATGGAAGAGACTATGTTCAAATAAGTGGTGTATGTACAAGATAGATTAGAATAATAGTAGACAAAGGAGCAGGGTTGAGTACACATGGTGCCTGTTTGCCAGGTTTTCACCATGGTACCTATCCAAAGCGCCACCGAAGTGGTTTTCACCATTGGACGATTGATTTGTCTTTACTATTTTCCATATTAACTATTTTTTTTTTGGTGTTATCAAGACGCCTGTTTGCCAGGTTTTCACCTTGATAACGCATTTTTTGATTTTTGATTTTTTGTACTTTTGCTAAATAAGACAAAGGCTCCCGTGGTTGGCGCGAGAACTTCTTCGATGCATACTATTGATTGCGAGGACAATGGTTCGCCGAGTAGAGAGTTGGTACGCCCGATCCAAAAGCTTTTGTAACAACATAAGGTCCCAACCAATTAGGTTCAAACTTTCCTGGTTTGTCTCTTTCTGCTTGATTCTTTGGATTCTCCATTAAAACCAGGTCACCAATGTCAAAATTTCTGTTTAAAACCCTCCTGTTATAGCTACGACGAAGACGGTTCTGATATGCTTGGAGATGGTCCAGTGCCTTCTGTCTACGCTCGTCCAGGAATTCTAACTCATGGAGTCTCGACACTCGATACTCTTCATCGTCAATGTGGCCCTTCAGTGATACCCTTAGGGATGGAATCTCGACCTCAATAGGCAAAATGGCTTCAGATCCAAGGACAAGTGAGTATGGGGTAGCACCGGGGAGATGGATACTTGTACCATAAGCCCATGGGCGTTTTGTTGTCAGAAATGCTGTACAATGCACCAACATCATTGACAAATTTTGAGGATTCTAATGATGGTCTTGTTAGACTGCCAATGGCATCTTTGGGGTAGTATGGAGGGAGAAGTGATGTTGATATGAAATTGATCACACAAACGGCGACTTCTGGTTCTTAAATGGGCGCCATTGTCGCGATTATGGATCGAGGGACACCATACCCCATTTATTTATTATATTTTAAGATAAATTCCTAGAAAATCAGGTTCTGTGAATGTATGTCACAGGAATGGCTTCAATCCACTTCGTAAAGTACTCAATGGCAATGATAATGAACTTGTGTCCATTAGATGATGTGGGGTGGATCTTACCTATGAGGTCGAGTCCCCATTGGGCAAAGGCCATGGTGACGTGATAGACTAAGTCTGCATAGCATGTATCAAATTCCCCATGAACTTGGTATCATGCATATTTCGGTTACAAAGACATATGAGTCTTTTCCATAGTAGGCCAATAACCTAGCCTCATAATATTTTGGCTAAGGTAGGACCGCTAGAACCACATATACCCTCATGCACCCCACGCAAGGTTGCTTGTGCTTCAATAGAATCAAGACATCTCAACAGGGTATTATCTAAGGCACGTCTATATAAGGTGTCTCCGACGATGGTGTATTTGGCTGACTTGCGAAGGAATGTCCTACGTTGGTTATTGGATAGGCCAATGGGGATGACTTTGGCATGAAGGTAATCATAGATTTCTTTGTACCATGGGGAATCAGGACCAACAATGTCACACACCATTTCAGAATCTGGGATATCGTAGGCGGGGACCAAAAGCTATTCGACCAAGAACTCAAACTTAGGCACGTTGTTAGGAATGTCAAGGAGTGAGGCAATTGTAGCCATAGTGTCTTCTGCTTTGTTTAAAACACGAGGTATCTGATGAAACTTGACTTTGTCAAAGTACTCTTTAAAACTATCAGCCATGCACTTGTACAGAGCAAGCTTCTCATCCTTAGTCTCATAATCATCATTTACCTGTCTTATTACTAGTTGAGAATCACCATAAACCTGTAAAACCTTAATTTTCCACTTGACCGCCATGCGTAACCCTGTCACTAGAGCTTCATACTCTGCCATGTTGTTAGTGCATGGGAATGCAATCCTGAATGACTTAGGGATGGAATCACCTTGTGGTGTGATAAACAATATCCCAGCCCCTGAACCATGATTTGTATGTGAACCATCAAAGTACAGTTTTCGTGTTATGTTTGTGTCAAATGTGAATATGAACTCATCAGGAAAGTCTGCCACTAATGGGTGATCTGCCTGTATGGGTGCATCAGCTAACTGATCAGCAATGACCTGTCCTTTAATAGCCTTTCTCTCTACATACTGTATATCATACTCACTAAGTATCATGACCCACTTGGCCAGTCGTCTTGTTAATGCTGCCTTACTAAGAAGATATTTTAGAGGATCGATTTTAGCAACCAACATTGTTTGATGGTTTAACATGTAGTGCCGCAGTTTTTGGGTAGCAAATACTACTGCAAGACAGGCACGTTCAATGTTACTATAATTTAGCTCATAACCAACCAAAGTCTGACTGATATAATAGACTGCCCTTTCATGACCTTCATCGTCATTCTGTGCAAGCAATGCTCCAAGTGATGAATGGGTTGCTGTGATATAAAGAATCAATGGTCTCCCTTCAATAGGTGGTGTAAGTAAATATTCTTTAATCAGTTGAAAAGCCTCTTCACACCTAGGTGTCCATGCAAAGGGTACTCCTTTCTTAAGTAGATGTTGAAAAGGGTGCGTCTTGTCTGCTAATTGCACTATAAATCTTCTGATAGATTGCAACCTTCCCTGTAATGTCCTTAGTTGACTGAGATTGTTGGGTGATGGCATGTCCATGATTGCTTTTACCTTAGCAGGATCTACTTCAATGCCGCATCTAGAAATGATATAACCTAACAGCTTTCCTAACTTGACTCCAAACACACATTTCTTTGGATTGAGTCTCACATTATACTTCTCCAACCTCTGAAATACCTTGTCTAAAACTTGTAAATGTTCTGCCCTTGTCTTGGATTTGACAATAAGGTCATCGACATAATCCTCCATACAAGTGTGTACTAAATCATGAAAGATAGTGGTCATGGCATGTTGATAGGTTGCTCCTGCATTCTTGAGTCCGAAGGGCATAACATTCCAGCAATACGTTCCCCAAGGACAAGTGAAGGCTATCTTAGGTTGATCTTCAGTGGCTATTCTGATCTAGTTATATCCTGAGAATTCATCCATAAGGGACAACATCTCATATCCTGCTGTCATGTCAACTATCATGTCTATATTAGGCAAAGGGAAGTCATCCTTAGGACAAGATTTGTTGATATCTCTAAAATTAGTACAGATGCAGATGCCCCCAGCTGGTTTGGTAACTGGTACAAGATTGGAAATCCAATCTACATAGTCAATAGGTCTGATGAAACCAACGTCTAAGAGTTTCTTGAGTTCTACCTTGACTAATAAAGCAATTTGTGGATGCATTTTTCTCAACTTCTGCTTTACTGGTTTAGCACCTGGTTGTAAAGGCAAGTGATGTAGAACAAGTTCAGGATCCAACCCAGGAATGTCGGCATATGACCAAGAAAAATTAATCTGTCTTTGTTCAAAGAAGTTGTGGAACTCTGATTTCTCTTGTGTTGTCAATGACATTGCCAAATAAATCAATCGAGGATCTCTTTTGTGCCTATGTTGACTTCTACTGATTCTTCCACGAGCATGGGTGAATTTTCCTGTGCAATGGGGAGAATGTTCAAACCTCCATCCTTAGGTGCCTCAGAGAGGTTTTCACCTTCGGATGCATCCTTTCTTTTTACTTTTTCATGGTCTAGAGGTGCCTTGTGGTTTTCACCTAGAGACTCGTCCTTTTTATCTTGTTTATTCTTTTTCTCATTTTTGCAATTGGAGGGTTGAACAGATTCCCCAAAATATGCTTTATTGTCCAAGTCAATGGTAAAACCAGCTTTATGATCCCCATTAGGTATGCCTTCATGTAATCCCAGGAACTCAGCAATTGCTTTGTCATTCTCAAAAGTGTCTAAGACAGGTGTATCTTGTTGATCCCAATCTATGAGTTGGGGATAAACTAAGGGCATGTCATCGTCGGAGTTATCAAAGTCTAATGGGGTCAAGGTTAAGATTGAATTATTCATGTGGTCACAAAAGTCTTGTACCAAGTCCTTTTTGCTCTTGGGTTTGGGTCTAGGTGGAGGAATAGGTGGGCCTAATGCCAAGGTTTGACAATCAGAAAGAGGTGGCTTAGGTTGCCAAGAGGTAGGATCAAGTGATTCCCAATAGTAGTGTTTAAACCACTCCTCTTTTGTCATTTTCTTTGGTGGACATGAATTTAAGGGGTTTGGTGAGGAACTTAGCATCAAGTCAAGTTCTCCAAATAACTTGTCAAGGTCCATGGAAGAAGTAGAGGATAAGGAATCCCACTCATAATCATTAGAGTCAGGAGAGTTACAACGATTTTGGTCTATTGGTTCGTGAGATGTCTTAATGTCTTCTGAAGCACGTACTTCCTCAAGTAAGGGTAATGGAGTACTAGGAACGCCAATCTGAATTGGTTGAAACCCTAGCCCTACTCCTTTTGGCCATTGAGAAAAAATATTGGTTCCACTCTGCCATCTTGGTTTAAACCTAAACCACTTTGTCCATCATATCCTTTGCTTTGCATGATTTTGAAACCCTTTCCATATAGACTTGTAGGAATATGAGCAAGTAAAAGGGGTTCTTGATTATCTTCCTTGTACAGCCAGGAAGTAACATCTTCTGTATCTACAGCCTCTTTGCTTAATTCACCCCATTTAGTGAAAGTTGTTGTGGGGGGAACATGTATAGTGATTATAGACTGTCCCCTACCTGTTGTAGGCAAACCATATGACTTAGGAGGAACCAAATGGCTAACACAATAAGAAGTCTTCATGTAATACTCTCCACAAACCTTGTCTTGGATCTCAACCCTAGGAGTAGTGGGAAGTGAAGGTGCAACAGATGTTCGAGTGAGCGTGGACGGGTCAACATAAGAAGATGGTTTAGACGGTGAGGCCTCTTGGTTGACCGACACTTGACATTGAGGGATGTCCTTTAGATTAGTGCAATACTAGAAAGGGTCAGGATCACCATCGATAGTTATTTCGGTGCCATTGTAAGGGAATTTAAGACACTGATGATACGTGGAAGGGACTGCCTTCATGGCATGAATCCATGGTCTACCTAGCAAAAGGTTATATGGGAGGGTGAGATCCAAGACTTGGAACTTTGTCTCCATTAGCGTAGGACCAATTCTGATAGGAAGTGTTACCACCCCCTTTGATTTTCTTTCTTCATCATCATAAGCCTTAATGACAATACTCTTGGTGGTGTCTACGCATGCTTCTGAAATACCTAATGCTATGTTAGTTTTAAAGTGCATACGTTAACTCTGCTCCTCTAGTCTGCAAAACTTCGTCTAACTTTGGTGTCATCAACAAGGACTTCTAGATGTAAAGGGTCATTGTATGGTTAGATCTTTTAGGTGGCATAGTCTTATTCCCAGAAGCGTGGCATGATGATTATTGGTTAAATTAGCCCACCATTTCTAAAGCGATTGACATCAAGGTCATTGGGGACCATGTATTCTATAAAGCCTTATCAAGGATAGACTGATGCTCGGGGGAGATATGCAACAATTCCAGGATTGAAATTTGGGCTGGGGTCTTCCCCAACTGGTCAAGTAGGTTATATTGTAACTTGGAAGGTTGTGATGTTTGCTGTGATGGAGGGCCTTGGATAACAAACTTAGTACCATGAGTATTGACCGCACATTCTGGATTAGCATTGATAATAATGGTATTGATGGTGGCATTGGCGGCGCGAAGGCAATGAATGATTTTGCCACTATCATAGTCATGTTTTATATTCGCATAATTTGCTGACATATTGGTCTTAGTACTCGAACTGGGGACAGTCCCTTTCCCATGGTCATGTAGTGGGTCTGAAAAGACTTGATGATCAGTGTTCGATGTCTTTTGTTTTTGTCCACTAACTTCAATGATTCTCTTGTCAACAAGATCCTATATGATGTTCTTCAGTTGTCGACAGTTTTGTAGGTTATGCCCCTTTGTCCTATGATAATCACATAAGGCATTGTCATCCCACCAAGTTGGTTTAAACTGTCCTGGATCGTATTGTCTTGGTTCCTGCAGTTGTATGAGGTTGTGTTGTAACAATTGTTTGAACACTGACTCAATGGGTTCCCCTAAGGGAGTGAACTCAGTTTCTGGAATCTCCTTGTTTGTGGACGTTGAGTATTTGAGACCATGTTAGGAGGTTGATTGACAACATTAAGCGTGTTAGCAAAAGTATGAGGTCCCTTGTAATGTGAGGAGGGGTCTTGCTTGTAATGTTTTAGCATCCACCACCCCATCATTGGTGACATTTTTGTTGCGAGACCGAATCTGTTTCTGTCGGTGGGGGTTTTGTACGATAGGGTTTCGATTGGGTGTTGTCATCTTGAGTTCACCCTTTTCAATGAGATCCTTCTCTATTATCACCCCCTTTTCCACTAGTTCCGAAAAAGATATGCAACAATGTACCCTTAAGTTACTCCTGAGTTTTGGATGAAGGTTTTCTTGAAACATTGTGACCTTTTGTTTTTCTGGTATCTCGACAGGACATCTACTAGCAATAGTTCTCCATCTCTGGAAGAAAGCAATGAATGTTTCACCTTTGTCTTGTGTTGTATGGCACAAGGTTGCTATATTTATCTCACGGTCAATGTGGAAGGATAATTGCTCCACAAATTTCTCGACTAGTTCGCCCCAAGATCTAATGCCATAATCTAAACCTGAAAACCATTCTAGTGCCACTCCTACAAGACTTCGTGGGAATAGCCTCATAAGATACGTGGGATCGTAAGCGACATCTATGCATATAGTAGAAAATTCCCTGATATGTTCGACTGGATTGCGTTTGCCATTGTACTTAGAAGATTCGGTATGACATATCCGTGAGGGAAAGGTGTCATGTACAATGATCTATCAAAAGGGAATGGGCATATGTCCTTTGGTGAAAATGATTTCTTAGTTGAGACCGACATGTTATCCATTTGTGTTTATGTCGTGTGCATTTGTGTTTTGCGGGGCGTCAACTTGGGTCAAAGATGTGCTAAGGTTATGGGACGGATCCATGTGTATCGTTCTGAAATCAAAGTCTCTAAGTGATGGGTTTTAGTTAGACGTTTGGCATCAGGGTGGATTAGGATTGAGAGAATGTTGGTAAATGTAATGCAGTGCGGAATCGTAAATTGATGTTGTCACGGATTGATTAGAATGCGGTGTGAAATGGATTTTGACACGGAATCTATAGCAGACCAGATTCTAACTCACCAATCTGTGAAAAGGATTCGGTTGAGAACCGATGTAAATTATTGGGGAATCATTATTAGACCGGTTGAGCTACCAATCTGTGAAAGGTTGCGTTTGGAACCGGTATGATTGGTTTTTGGCGCTAGTGCGGAAAGGTGGATTTGATTGCCATATTGGAAGGAGGGTACTTTGTTTGTGCTTGTAATCCTTGGTATATGGTACGTGACACGAGAGCACTAGGTATGGCCATCGACTGTGGCAAGGTACCTATAATGCTAGCAGTAGGTGTGGTTGTTGATTGTGCACTGGTGACACCGACATAAGATGTATGGGCTGATGTTTTAGGTCTTTTACTCCCGCTAATAGGACCA
The DNA here is from genome assembly GCA_007258455.2 of Sequoia sempervirens. Classification (NCBI taxonomy): domain Eukaryota; kingdom Viridiplantae; phylum Streptophyta; class Pinopsida; order Cupressales; family Cupressaceae; genus Sequoia; species Sequoia sempervirens. Next base: position 57,368 of record VDFB02347224.1, read on the forward strand.
AAGGGAATAGATGATGAAGCCCCCGTAGTGAAACTAAATCCCGATGTCATTGTAGGTGTACCAAATGGGGACGTATGGACTGTCGTACTCTGTGTAGACGTGCTAGATGGCATAGTCGTGCTGACTTGAGGTATAGTAGTACTAGCAGTCGTGGTATTTGTCCCTTGTGTAGGTTGAGTTTGTAAGGTACTTATATCAAATCCTAGAGGTAAGGTAGCACCTTCAGCTAGCAATTTTCCTAAGAACCGTTGACGATCGTTTGCTAGGTACTCATCTACAAAAGAGGCAAACTCAGGGTCTTGTGCGGCAGCCTCTATGTCTTCTGTTGTAACATGTCCTTGAGTGTTTCTAGTGGTAAATTTGTCTAATAGAGTCTTATGAGGTCTTGAAGAAAATGGGTTGATGAACTCGCTTGGGTTCGACATATTTTCTCTCTCTCTTCTCTTAGACCTAGTTTCAACCATGTAAGACAAGCTCAATATGCGGGTAATGCAAGACTATATCTAGAAACTGTATGACTCTATGCTATGTTTTTGGGGTTTTCTTATGCAAAATAAGGGATGTCCTATGATGATACTAGTCTAGACTCTAAAGGTGCAAGAAGTCTAAGTGAGACCCTAAAATGATCAATTCTATAAACCCAAGGTGAAGGGACCAACTACCTAAAGTCAAACCAAAATGTCAATTTAGTTAAGTCAAGGAACCAATGTAGGACAAAGATCAAAGACAAGTTGAGTTTCCTAACTAGACTGATGAGCTAGGATGACTCTCTGTAGGACAAAGTATAAGATGATAAGACTAGGTTCGATGACAGATTTCGTTGACACTATGACCTTTCTAGAGCATAGATGGTGAACTACTCCTAAAGTTTGTAAAAGTGACCTTTCTAGAAGTCTACTGCAAGAGGATATATACCCTAAGATGAAGGTAAATGCTAACTGAAGACAACTATGGTAATGACTAAATGAACCTAAAGGATGCAAAATTGAGCAAATCGTTTTAGGTTTCTGTTTCAAAGACTGTTTGTATGAAGACCACTGGAACTGGTATAACCCTACTAACTGGACAGTGACTGTGAATTTTGGTTATTCTGGTAATCAGATAGATGCGTTTCAAATTTAACAGTTGCGGTCCAAACTGACAGATGCGACTCAAGATTACCAGATGTGACTCAAATTGACAGATGCAACTCAGAATACAATGCATGCAGTGTTTTCAGAACAAATGCGAGCCAAAATAACAGATGCGACTCAATTTTAACAGATGCGACTCAAAACTACCTGATGCGACCTTTATAAATCAGATGCGAGCCAAACTGACAGATGCGACTCAGAAATTACAGATGCGACTCAAAATTAACAGATGCAACTCTAAAAAATTAGATGTGTGTTTCTGGTGAACAAGTGCGACTCTCTGTGAATTTTCAGTGACATGAAATTTAAACTGACTCCCTTTTCTGTGATCAAATTCTGACAATCAAAGACAATCGTAAGACAAAGTGTTTTCAGTTTCAATTTTGGACTCAAAGAACGTTTAAAGTGATAACAGACAAGCACATCCTAATAGGCCAAAGGCCTAGGGTTTGTATACTTGGTATAGCCCACCAGTTATACCCCGGATTGGTGATGAACACATTTCCTTCTCGAGAGCGGATAGCTTAGGAATTTGGTGGCATTGGCTCCCCTCCACGGCTCATTAACGTCTTTCAAGCACACCAATTCTGAATTCTTTGGGCAATGACCTCCCAAGAACTGCTATCTCTACTCCAAGGGGATCGAGTATTATCTAGAGCATGATACTGTACCACAGCGATACCAAGAAATGGCCACAAATAGGTTGGTCTCTACAACAAAGGGTATTTAATTCGCATTTCATTTGTGGGGTGTGATCCATACGGCCGAGTCCCCTTTCGGATCCATCTCGTGAACCACTCTCGTGATTCTTGGGTTTCCCCAAGAACCCCACTTTAATATCTTGTTTTGGAAGTCCCTAAAGGTTGGTAGCTACCCGGTCGAATCATTAAGGTAGTACTTTTCCCTTTCGACGAATACCAGTTCTAGAGTTGGTAACCGTTTCTCTTACACCCAGGATCGCACGGATGCACAAGGGGAGAGGATACTTCGGTGTACCAAATCGTAAGGGTGACCAAACTTGTGCTTTCGCACCAAACACAGTAGACACTTGTTAATTTTAATCCAAATGAAAGATTTGCTATGCTACCAAACAATCTGTTTCAAAATTTAAGTAGGGTCTTCGACAAGCGTCCTGCAGAAGATATCATTAGTAATTTTCAATATTGTCTTCGTCAATCGTCCTGCAAAAAGCTTGTCAACTCCGAAAAGGCCACACGCTGAAAATAAGATATCAGTAACATGAAAATCAATTGAAAATTTTAGATTGCGGGAAATGAAAATAAAATTTTACCAGTCAGTTGCGTCGTTTTGTTACCAGTCAGATGCGTCGTTTATTTTTCAGTTACGGCTCGAGATACCACTTACGGTTCAGAAATTGTCAGATGCGTCGTTTCTCTGTCAGATGCGGTTCATAAACTCAATTGCGGTTCAGAAACTTCACATGCGGTTTCGAAAAATCAATTGCGGTGCAGAAACTTCACATGCGTCATTCCGTACGAAAAATATGCAAAAACGAAAAATTAAAAAATCTACGGATTCGCGAAGATGGTGTCTTCACGTCGGGTTCACCAAAATGTAACGTCTGAAAATGAAACACGCTTTTTGCACAATAGACAACAAAGAAGATTAGATCATTAGAAGCACACATGCATACAAATACTAAATCTAGAATGCAAATTCATACGTTAAGCAACAAAGAACATGGGAAAGTCAAAACGTAAACAAAACTAGAACAATCTCACCAATTTTCAAATGTATTTCCATGAATCATCTTGATTGCCCTTCTCCATTTTGCTTGTGTAGTATAATTGCCCTCAGATTTTCAAGTTTGTGCAAGTATAGCCTATTGATAAAGATTAGCAAAATATCGAAGATTCAAGACAAAGTGCTCTCAAAAGTCATAAGATTTCGCGAGAGAGATTGGAATGAAGAATGAAAAATCAATTTATAGAAAATTGATTATTCGAATGACAGGTCAAGATTGAAAGATCAACGGACAGTTGAGATTGACAGATTAGACATGCATTCAGATAACTGATAGAAGTGACATGAGTGATTCAAATTAGAAATAGAATTAAAGATTAAATAGATGGTTTAATCTTCAGTTCGGCATTCGAAAACATAAGAAATATCTTTGCATGACAAAGATAAAGATTGATTAAAGCAACTCTCTGTTCGAACGCACACACAACATTTAATTAATTAAATAATAATATTTAATTAATATGCATGTGCACGCAAATGAGTTAGAAGTGGACGATTGCATGATTTGAAGAAGAGATTACTCGAGACAACCACTCAGACATTAAATCAATAGTTGACTGAATGATTAAAATAGATGTCGAGTTAAGTAAAAGTGAATACTTAGATAACTCACATAATTATCTAAAATATAGAGGAATGTGTTAAAATAGAATTAATGAATTAAATAATTCATTTAATTCAAGAGACTCAATATTCGAAGGATAATTAAATAAATAAGATTTATTTAATTAAGTGGCGAAGGGGATTTTAAATGAATAATTAAATTAATAAATGAATTTATTTAATTATAGTTGAAATATGATAAAGAATAAATTAAATAAGGATTTATTTAATTTGACAAGACGAATAAGGTTAATTAGTAACATAATTAAATAAGAAGCGTTTATTTAATTAATTAGAAGAAATAAAGACAATGTTATTTAATTAAATAATTAAGATTATTTAATTAATAGAAGAAAAAAAAGAAGATGAATTAATTAAATAATTACAATTATTTAATTAATAAAAGAATTAATGTTAAGATGAATAATTAAATAATTGACATTATTTAATCATGACCCTGAAGAATACGAAATATGACGAATATGGAAGTCGTAGGCTTAAACCAGATTTCGGTGTCTACAATAATGAAAGAAATGAAATGAAGGATGATGCAATGAAATGAAAATGAAATGATGAAATGATAATGACCATGAAATGAATGATAATGATGTGATAAATAATGATAATGGTAATGAAATGATGAAATAATAATGATAATGAAATGATGAAATGAAAATGATGAGATGATAATGAAACTAATATGAATGATAATGATAATGCTAATGAATGAAATAATTATAATATGATAATGGTAATGCTATGATGAGATGATAAATGAAACTAATATGAATGATAATGAATGAAATGATGAAATTAATAAAACGAAAATGAAATAATGAAATGATAATGATAATGAATTGCTAAAATGGAATAATAACGAATGGATAATGATATGAAATGAAAATGATAAATGATATGGAATGATAATGAAATGATATGGATAATGGAATAAGGATGAAATAATAATGGATAAATGCAAAATGAAATGCAAATGGAATGAGGATGAAATGGTAAATGAAAATGAAATGCAAATGGAATGAGGATGAAATGATGAATGAAAATGAAATGCAAATGGAATGAGGATGAAATGAAGATGGAATGGTAAAACAAATGTTCGAATATCCTCCACAAATAGTCCAAAGAGACATGGCTGTCATTTGATGTGATTTATATTATCCTTTCAAAACTCTGATGCAAATCCACTATGCGGACATGTACGATGATCTAGTATGAAATGCAAGCCTAAACAAAGCGAACCTTTTGTTGAGCTTGTTGGTATATTTGCTGGAATCATCATAAAGCACTGTTAAAATGTTGGAAGTATGTACAAGCATCATAGGAGAAATTAGCACCAATGATGACCTGAGTACAACTTTCATGATTTTTGATATAGCAAGTGAACACAAGCATCTAGGTATAATTAAATCAAGATGATCTGAGCATTTCTTGCATAAACAGACAAAGACTAACCACCATCTGATGCAAATTTAGAACTGTTATCAATGATAAACTTTCAATCATCATGTCTCGCGACATATTTGCAACAGATAAATGGTTAACCTCCAGAAAACAGACAAAGAAAAATCATCCTCTTTCCTTGCCACTCTAGTTCAGTACATCATCGAGTGTGCTCTAGAGAAATGATATCGACAAATAAACAACCATTGTTTAAAAATGAAATGCTATGATTCCAAACATTATTCAGATTATAGATCATCCAGATATGAGTCATGATGAGGTATGCAACTGAAATCTACTATGATATGGATCAATGATTGGATGTTTTGGTTTGATTTGGTTGTTTTGTTTGCGTGATTGGTTTCGACGTCGTTGTCTCACTGTTTTGGTAAAACCTGAAAGTTGGTTGCCCCCAGTATCTTTTTCCCTCGGTATTGACACAACTTGCTGAAATGAATATGTACAATAATCAACCCATGGTAAGACGCTATCGCTCGAGGCAAATGATGATAACATGATGCTGGTGTGGCGCTAAGATGACGGGAGAGATGCATGAAAAGGAAGGCTGAAAAGTTAAGTGCAACACATGAACTAATAGATGGAGAGCTACAAATAGAGTCTGTCCCCTATGACCTTCCTTTTTTTTGTAGGTTGTTACCAAGATGCATGTTTGCCAGGTTTTCACCAGGGTAACCATTTTTTCAGGATTTTTCTGCTATTTTGGATTTCTTCAAAACCTTTTCTGATTTTTTTGGTATTTCTTCAGGTCTTTTTCTGATTTTTTTTTGGTATTTCTTCAGGAATTTTTCTAATTTTTTTGGTATTTTTTTAGGACTTTTTCTGATTTTTTTGTATTTTTTCAGGACTTTTTCTGATGATGATTACTGCTTTAGACATAATACTTTTTTAGGTGCATGCTATTGATAGGTTCGTCAAATAGGTCCCCTTCTGGTGTTGATAGCTTGTAGGCTTCTGAACCATAAACTGCGATAACCACATAAGGACCTAGCCAATTTGGTTCAAACTTTCCTTTCTTCTCTTTGTCTTGCTGATTGCGTGGGTTCTCTTTCAGAACAAGATCACCCACCTGAAAGGTATGTGGATTTACTTTGTGATTATAGTTGCGAGACATCATCTATTGATATGCTTTTAAATGATCAGCTGCTCTTTGTCTCTTTTCATCTAGAGTTCAAGCTCTTGGAGTTGGGAGACTCTGTATTCATCATCCGTTGTGAGACCTTTCAATGATACTCTGAGTGAGGGAATCTCAACTTCTAAAGGTAATATGGCTTCTGCTCCATAGACAAGGGCGAATGGTGTTACTCCTGTTGGTGTGCAGACATTGGTTATGTAGGCCCATAGAGCGAGATTGAGTTGAACGTGCCAATCCTTCCCTAAATCATTCACAGTCTTTTTCAAGATTTTTAATATTGTTTTATTTGAGGCCTCTGCTTGGCCATTCCCTTGGGGATAGTAAGGTGTTGAATATCTATGCTGAATGTGAAATCTCTCACAAATTTCATCAACATCTTGATTTTTGAATGGACGTCCATTATCTATAATAATGGAGTTGGGAATGCCATACCGACAAATAATATAGTTGAGTATGAATGATCATATTTTTTTGCCGATAACTTTGGTAAGAGGGACTGCCTCAATCCACTTGGTAAAATACTTTGTAGTTGTGATGATGAACTTATGCCTGTTCGATGAAGAAGGATGAATCTTGCCCACTAGATCTAACCCCCTTGAGAAAATGGCCAGGTTGGCGTGAATGGTTGAAGTTCTTGTGCAGGAGCATGAATGAGATTCCCATGAATTTGACATTTTGAGCATGTTTTCACAAAATTGAATGATTCCCTCTCCATTGTAGGCCAGTAGTAACCCATTCTAATCAATTTCTTGGATAAGGTCAGTCCACTCGAATGAGTACCACAGATGCCACCATGAACTTCTTGTAAAGCTTTGTAAGATTCCTCATGTTCAAGACATCGAAGTAGAGTACCATCAAGATCATGACGATAAAGGGTGTTGGTGATAAGAGTGTAGCGAGCGAATTGGTGGATAAAATTGCATTTTTGGTTACGGGATAAGTCGGGTGGTAAGATATCGTCTTTGAGGTAGGCATAAATTTTTTTGTACCAAGGTGAATCAGATCCGACCAAATGGAAAATGATTTGACTTTCAGGGGTATCATAAGCAGGTGTAAATGATTGTTCCACCAAAAATTCATAACGAGTCTGAGTTTCTGGGAGTTGTAACAATGATGCAATCGTAGCCATGGCATCAGCTGCCTTGTTATCAAGCCTTGGAATTTGTGTGAATTTGATGTCCACAAAGTACTTCTTGAAGTCATCAACCATCTTTTTATATGGTAAAAATTTGTCATCTTTGGTTTGATAATCGTCATTGATCTGATAGATGACTAGCTGTGAGTCACCATATACTTGTAGTTCTGTAATCCTCCATTCTAGCGCTATTTTAAGCCCAGTGATAAATGCTTCATATTCAGCTATGTTGTTGGTGCATGGAAACATCAACCTATATGATTGAGGAATAGTGTGTCCTTGATGGGTGATGAAAAGTATGCCTGCCCCTGATCCATGTTGAGTGAAAGAACCATCAAAATATAAGGACCATGGTTGTTTAGATTATGCAGTAAAGACATCAACATCTAAAAATTTAATGTGTAGGGGATAATTTGTTTGTAGTGGTGCTTTAGCTAGTTGATCAACGATAACTTGTCCTTTGATTGCCTTGTGATCAACATAATGTATGTAAAACTCACTCAGAATCATTACCCACTTTGCTAACCTTCCTGTCAGTGATGCTTTGCTTAACAAATATTTGAGTGGATCAATCTTTGAAACCAGATTGATTGTATGGGTTAACATGTAATGCCATTTTTTTTGTGAAGCAAAGACTACTGCCAGACAAGCCTTCTCAATAGAAGTGTAGTTGAGCTCATGACTTGTTAGTGTTCTACTGATGTAATAAATTGCATGTCCCTTTCTTGTAGAGTCTTCTTGTACTAGCAATGCCCCCAGAGATGTCTCTATTGCGGCAATGTATAAGATTAGTGGTTTGTCTGGATTTGGTGGCACGAGAACTGGTGGAGTCATTAAATACTGTTTGATTTGTTGAAAAGCCAATTCACATTTTTCATCCCACTTGAAAGGAACATTCTTATGCAGTAGATGTGTGAAAGGTAAACTTTTGTTGGCCAATTGTGCAATGAACCTTCGTATAGACTGCAGTCGTCCCTATAGTGATCTCAACTGACTGATGTTCTTTGGTGGAGGCATTTCCATAATTGCCTGTACTTTCACCGGATCTACTTCAATTCCCTTTTCTGAAATAATGTATCCCAAGAGTTTTCCAGATTTGACCCCAAAAACACATTTCTTGGGGTTGAGGCGAACTTTGAATTTCTCTAATCTTGCAAATATTTTGGACAATATTTCAAGATGTCCTTCTCTGGTGTATGATTTTTCCAATATGTCATCTACATAATCTTCCATGAAGATATGCATCATGTCATGAAAGATTGTAGTCATGGCTCTTTGATAAGTAGCCCCAACATTCTTCAAACCAAAAGGCATGACGTTCCAACAGTAAGTTCCCCATGGACATGTAAAAGCTATTTTCTCTTGGTCTTCAGGTGCAATTTTGATTTGGTTGTAACTAGAAAAACCATCCATTAATGAGTACATGGCATGGCCAGCTGTCAGATCAACTATAGTGTCGATGTTGGGCAGTGGGAAGTCATCCTTAGGACATGCTTTATTAAGATCTCTAAAATCTGTGCATATTCTCACAGTTTTATCTGGCTTGGATACAAGAATGATGTTGGAGATCCATTCTGCATAGTCAATTGGTCTTATGAAGCCCACATTAAGGAGTTTTCTTAGTTCTGCCTTAACCAATAATGCAACATGAGGGTGCATCTTTCTGAGTTTTTGTTTCAACGGCTTGACCCCTGGTTTGATAGACAAGTGATGCATGATAAGATTAGGATCAAGACCAGGCATGTCAGCGTAAGACCACGCAAAATTCACTTGATTTTCTTTCAGGAATTCCATGAACTCTGGTACTTCTTTCTCTGTCATTGATGCTGCTAACTATAAAATTCTTGGTTTGTCAGAAGTCTCAAGATTGACAACATTTGTAGGCTCAATCAAAATAGGCGATCACTCATGGTAGTGCTTTGGGAGAGTGTCAATATTCCCATCGTTTGGTGCCTCAAAGAGGTTTTCACCATCCAATACGCTCTTTATTTTATCTTTTGTTTGATCTAATACTGCCAGATTCTAGTTTTCACCATTAGATCTCTTTTTTTTATTTTTAATTTTGCAGCTAGGAGAATTGACACTCTCCTGATAAAAAACTCTATGTCAAAAATCGCTGGTGGAACAATCATTCGTATCATCTACAGAAAGGAAGTTTATGATGGCTTCCTCATTTGGAAACATAGGTATATCAATAGGTTCAGATGAATCCCAATCAATGAGATCAGGATAAACCAAAGGTATCAGGTCATCAGGTTGTACGAAATCAGCTAAGGTTATGGTCATAATAGAATTGTCGGTAGGATCCGAGGTATGAGGTGGGTCAATGATGATACTGTCCTCATGATAATCTTGTTCGTTTAGATCTGACTCAGTATCACTAGAATCATAGTTAATTTGTGGTTCAGATTCTTGTGGTTGGGACCCTGAACCTTCTCCTTCAATTAGAGTTGGGGTATACTAGTGTATTACATCAACCTCTTTGTCCCTCCAGAATTCATTATTGTAAATGGTGTCCCATTCATATTCAGTAGAGTCTGTGTCAGAATTGTTATCCACAAAGTTTAGAACTATTGCCAAACATGCTTCTCGTGAATCTGAGCCTTCTTGCAATGTGAATATAGTACCATGCAATTTTTTGGATGTACTTTCTTTGGAGTGAGTATCATAACCTAATCCAGTTTTCTCTTTTGCAGCGAGTCTGCAGAGGTGAATAGGTTCAACTACTCCCTCTTTCCTTTTTCCGATATGACCTTTATCGTAGCCCATCTTCTGCATGATTGAATACCCTTTTCCATATTTTTCCGTGGGTAATTTGACATTAAAGGCTACTTCTTCTTCATCTTTATAGAGCCAGTTTAGAATTTCTGTATCCTCAGGATTTTCCATGGGGAATTTTTCTTTGATGAATTGTCCATTAAATTTTGTGATTGGTTCTATTGGTGGTTGCTTTGATGTTGATGCTGCTGATATTTGACGTTCCCTGATAGACGGTTGTCCATGTGATCGAGGTGATGTACGTAAATTGGAAAGACAAAGAGAGTATTCTCCAACTCCCTGGTCCTTAAATTTCAATTTCTTGTCGAAACTATTGGTCAATTGACTGATTTGTGTGTTAATCTTTAGAGAAGTCTTAGCATGAGCTTCTCGATTGTTAGGGACCAAAGTATCTTGACTGGGTTTTATGTTGGCACAAGTTTGAATATTGGAATTGTCAGCTGGTATCATGATTTCTTGTCCATCATATGGAAACTTAAGACATTGATGATAGGTTGATGGGACAACTTGCATGTCATGGATCCAAGGACGACCCAACAAGATATTATATGCTAGATCATGGTCTAGTACTTGATAGAAAGTATTCTTTATAACAGGGCCCACTCTGATCGGTAGCATGATTAGACCTTTGGATGCTCTTTCTTCATCATCATAAGCTTTTATGGTAATATTTCTTCTGAAATCAATGGAGTCCTCATAAAATCCTAAAGACTTAACCAACTTCATGGTACAGATGTTCAAACTAGTACCTCCATCTATTAGAACTCGTCTGATACGAAACTTGTGAACCATGACTTCTAAGTACAATGATGAATTATGGGGATGAGTTATGGAAGCGCTATCTTTTTCAGAGAATGAAAGGCAAGTGGGTGAGGAAAAGTGTCCTACCATGGCTTGAAATTGGTTCACATCCAAATCAGTGGATACATTCATTTCAATGAGGGCTTTTTCAAGAATTTCCTTATGGGTTGGGGAAATATTCAATAGTTCCAGAATAGAAATTTGAGCGGGGGTTTTCCAAAGTTGATTGAACAAATCATATTGATGTTGAGGTGGAGGTTCAGTGGATTTTGAAAAGGCGCCCTTTAAGACAACTTTAGCTTGCACTCTTGTTGTTGCGTTGACTTCTCTATATTCCACCTTCTTGTTGACTTTAATGACATTTACCTACTCATTGTCTGTGTAGAGATGGTTGATTATATGATCATCATTGATATGATTCACATTTTTTTCAGAAGACTCACCCTTTTGATAGTTGGGCAAAGGGTTGCGAAATGCTTGGTGGTCTGCGTTGGATTGTTGATTTCCTTCTCTTGTAATGATGTCATTGTCGATTAAGTCTTGAATGACATTCTTCAAGGCTTGGCAGTTATTTGTGCGATGACCTTTACACCGATGATAATCACAATAGTAGCCTTGGCAGTTATTTGTGCGATGACCTTTACACCGATGATAATCACAATAGTATGCATCATTCCATGATGGAGGCTTTACACTGGGTTCATAATTTCGTTGAGGCGGCAAAGTAATGACATTTTTGGCCATCAACTCTTTGAATGCAAATTCTAAAGATTGACCCAATGAAGTGAAAGTTCTTCTATTAGAGAAGAATGAAAATATTTGCGGGTTTGTATTCGAGGTGTTCCCTAAGGAATTGTGATTGTTATTGGTTCCTCGGTAACCTTGGTTGTTGGAAGTCCCTTGATTGGGAGTAGAGTGTTGATTTATATTGTTCCTCAGAGGAGGATGATTATTTCCGTGATTTGCAATCGAGTTGACATTGTTGTTGCGAGTGTTTGGAGCACTGAGGACAAATGGTTTGGTCGAGGCATGATTTGCATCAACAACACCATCATTCACCATATTTTTGTTGCGAGTCCAGAATTTGGACTTGTCCTGATTATTGTGATGGTTGGATGAGCTAGGATTTTCTTTGTCATGTTTTATTATTCCTCTTTTGACCAAAGAATTTTCAATGGTTATGGCATCTTCAATCTTTTTCTCAAAAGAAGAAGGACAATGTAAGTTCAAATGATAGCTCATTTCTGAATTTAAACTGTTAATGAAAGTAACCATCTTTTCCTTTTCAGGAACAGGACATGGATATCTGGTGAACATTCTTCTCCATCTCTGAAGAAACATAATGAAGGATTCACCAGGTTTTTGTGCAACTTTGCAAAGATCTATCATGGTGATCTGATGTTGTATGTTGTAGGCATATTGTGATATGAATAGGTTGATCAATACTTCAAATGTCCAAATGGGAGGTGTAATATTAGATAGCCATTCCATAGAGTGAACTCCAAGGCTCCTAGGAATAAATCGCATCAAGTAAGTGTCTTCGTGAGCGAATTCCAATGTCATGTTTCAGAAGTCTCTAACATGATCGATTGGATCCGATTTCCCATTATAGCGATCAAATTTTGGCATTTCACAATGCGTGGGAAAAGGAATCATGTTAAGACTTCTATCGAAAGGATAAGGACAAATGTCCTCTAGAGTATATTTCTTTGTGGTTGTTCCCCCTTGTAGTTCTTTAATTTGTCCTTGTAGTGCCTTGATTTGTTGGGTCAAAGCACTAAAATCAGAAAGGGGTGTTTCTTTAGGTTTGTTTTTCAAGTTTTCAGTATTAAAGTCATGAGGCAATTTAGCTCCCTGATCAGCTAGATATAGAAAATATTTTTCTTTATCTCGTTGCAAGATCTTTTCTATGGCTTTATGGAATTTTGGATCTTGCTCAGCCTCTCTAAGACATTCTTCATCTCGTTCCTCATCACTATCCACATGTATTTTATCTCTATAGTTATGAAATGGGTTTTCTTCTCTATTATCCATGTTGTTGTTGAAAAGTGGATTTTGATTTATGCTGAAAAGAGGATTACTTCTTTCTCCTTCTTCTTCAGTGTTTTGAATATGACTTTCTTTTTGGAGTGTATCCTTCAATTTATTGTGTTGAGATCTTGTGGAGATAGGCATATGAGTTTAAAGAATTCTTCTGAACTTAGATCACAATTTTGACAAGTGCAAAGGGAATGATATTTTGATCTGATAAGATGTAGAATCTTATGATATGATCAAGGATGCTCCTAATTTTTGATTGTGGATTCCGATGATGAAGGATGTCAGAATCCTGTTGGGGAAGTTGAACAAAAAATTAGAAAGCTGTTTTGAAAAGTGCACTCTAAAAGATTTTGATCTTCGTTTTTAAAGAAATTATTTCAAGATCTTTGAAGAATATGACTGGGGTGTGAAAGATATTCAATAGTAGGTTGTGGTATGTTATTGAACTCAAGAGGTTGGTTATGATTATGCTGTTGTGATAGAGCTAATTGCTGATAATAAGCTCGAGAATCTAAGGGATCGACAACATACTCATCAGTGAATCCTCTAACAAAGTCTTGGTATCTATGAAGAAATCCACGGAAATGAAGCAACACGTGTCGACTTTTGTATAATTTTTTTTCTCTTTTGCAATGTTTTCTTGGGTTTTTTGATCCTTTTGGAAACTGATTTCTTGGGAAATTTTGTTGATTTCCAATCTCTAAGCATGTGAAAAGTATTGGAAATGTTATTGGACCAATGGTATGAAAATATTTTGAGTGATTTCAGTTGTTGTTCTTCATGTTCATTTTGGATGATCTTTTTATCTGAATTAATGTAATGGAAGACACAACAAACATTCTGAAAAATAGTTGTTTTTAAGGCCCTATACTAACATGAAGTGTTTGATCAAGAAAATTTTTTCAACAAATGTTTTCATAGGTTTAGCACATGAAAGACAATTCAGACAGACTCACTCTTAATGCTCAAGTAGGTCATTCTAGTAATCAACAACCCACATCTTAGAACTGCATCGACTCACATAGCCGTGTCACCCCCGAAGGGGCGCCTGTGTTTTTGTCTTTTCCAGGCGCGTACTTAGAGTTACAGAAGTGGATATCGGATCCTCTGAGCAAACTGTCCTTGGCAGTTATATGGTGAGTGTCTTGGGGGCAGATTCTTCCCTCCCCTTGCACTATGATTATTAGAATGTTCGGAAACTGACTTCGGCTGGCCACTACACTAGGTTCGTATTAAGGATTTCCATTCGGTGCGGCAATAATAAACTCCCTCAGGAGACCTACCAACCTTTAGAACAAAGGTTTTGGGGATGGTTATCTTGCACACTACCGGCAAAAGAGGGTTTCCCCAGATTTGCTTTAAATTTTATAGTGGGGCCGAATAGCCTGGCTTTGGCTTAAACCCACTTGAGTCATTCCCGTAGGGTGAGTACTTTTTCCCACTATGACAGGTTCTCTAAAGGATGTAATTAAAACAGTAAAATTGCATGAAAATTTAAACAGGAAAGTCTGGTATTCTGATCACCCATTTAAGGGGAGAGCATAGACCTATTGCCATAGTTAAAGCAAGCAGATGTTCTTTTTAAATGCCAAATCACAATGATCTAATCTAAGTGAAGATATTGCTTCACCAAAAACAAGTTTGTTCAATTTTAACTATAAGATTCATTGTGTGGTAACTATCCTAGATTGCTTCATTTTATCTAGATGTGGCTACCCTAGGATTGCTTCATTTTAAAATCCAGAAAAGAAAAAGAATTCTGTCTGCGGAAGGCGTCAGACTTAGAATTCTGTATTTTTGTTACAATCCATATGCGCCAGAACAGAAGCTATATGCGCCAGAACAGAAGGTAAATGCACCAAAACAAAAACTATATGCGCCAGAACAGAAGCTATATGTGCTGGAATAGAAACTATATGCGCTGCAAGAAAGATCTGTAGCTCTTAAAACAGTTACTGCATGTGCCAAAAGAAAGTTACTGTATGCGCCTAAACAGTTACTAGATGTGCCTAAACAGTTACTAGATGCGCCTAAACAGTTACTAGATGTGCCTAAACAGTTACTAGATGCGCCTAAATAGTTACTAAATGCGCCTAAACAGTCACTAGATGCACCTAAACAATTACTATATGCGCTCCAGAATCCTGGAAAATAAAAGAGTTAAAACCTCGTATGCGCCGCAGAAAATTTTGAATGCACTTAAACGCCAATTTTTTTTGAAAATTGACTCCAGAACATAGAAACTGTCAAAAGAAACTTACATAAAATGTTAAATTCGTGGGTTTGAGCCCCACGGTGGGCGCCATTTTATGTGTGTGTGAAATATTGGATCAAATCAAATGAAAATCAAACACATATTAATAAGACATTAAATTAGGAAAACTGAAAAAAAGAACAGAATATGCAAACCGTTACTACAGCTTCCCGAAACTGTCTTATCTCTCTCTAACTCCAACGTTTTTTTTACTTCCAATAGCTCTCAGATCAGCAGATCAAGCTCAACAAAAGGACATCATGAAGAATGAGATATAAATGAAATGCACACTATGCAAAATGTAAAAGCTATGCTAAGATGAAAGTATTGTTGTGATGCTGAAAATGATATGATTGCATAAGCTGATTGCAAGTATGTTCGTGCAAATGTGTATGAATGCGTAGGTAGGCATAGGTGTATGTGTGCGTAGTGTAACAAAAGCTTGGATTTGCACCGACATTTATAGAGTTTTCAAAATGATTCGATTGGTTGATTTGATTAACGGCCTGGATTAAGCTTGTTCGAACAGACGGCGGGAGATTTTCGAAAGTGGAGAGGGAGATGGAAGGTTTCCCTTTTCCTTCAATTTCTGTCATTGAGTTTCGAAGGGAAATTTCCATTTCGAAGAGCGAGTTTAGAATTTGGAAGGGTGAGTTTAGAATTTGGAAGGGTGAGTTAGAATTAAATAAAATAAATTTATTTAATTTGGAAGTGAAGACGGAAATGGCAACTCGCATAATTAAATAAATCATATTTAATTATGTTTTAGAAATGAAATTAGAGTGAGGAAAATATTAAATAAAATATTTAATATTTAATTCAATTATAGGATGAAGGGAATATTCTATTATTTGAATATTCAAATATTCAAACTTTAGAATTATATGATAATTAAAGTAAATAATCGTATTTATTTAATTTAATTAAGAAGAATATGGAAGGTGGTAATTAATTAAATAAAATTATTTATTTAATCAATGTAGAAGAATCGTAAGAATGAACAATATAAATAAATAATTAAATTTATTTATATGTAGATGACTTTAGGGGAATTAATTAAATAAATTCATATTTAATTAATTATCAAGCTTAATCATGACCATTTTTGGACGTATACAGTTCCATTAATCTAGATTAATTGGAGTAAATTGTGTTTAAAATGAAGAAAGGGAAAGCCCTTGACCTTGATGGATTCCCATTATTTTTTTAAATAAATTTGGGAGACTATAAAATTTGACTTATTGGAGGTTGTGCAAGAATCCCAAAGGAACAAACAAATGTTGAGGGAAAATAATTCTATGTTTCTTGTTCTTATACCCAAAAGGGAAGGGGATAACTCACTAAATTTTTTCAGAAGCATAGCTATTTGCAATGTGGTTTATAATATTATCTCTAAATTGATTATGAAAAGGCTTAAGCCATTGCTTAACAAGCTCATTTTTGAAGAGCTTCGTATATTTGTGGTAGGAAGGAAAATTTTGGATTGGGTTGTCATTGTTTTTGAGGCCATTCATTCCATGATGAACTCAAAGGATAAAACTATGTTTATCAAACTGGAGATGGCCAAAGCTTACTATAAGGTCAAATGGCCATTCCTTCAAAAATTTCTCCTAACATTTGGATTTGGCATTGAGTGGATTGACTAGGTGATGAGCTATGCTACATCCACTCCTTATTTAGTGCTTATCAATAGTGATCCTTTAGCTTTGTTTGGTGCCTCTTGTGGTCTTCAACAAGGAGATCCTCTATCACCCTATTTATTTATCATATTGACTAAGGGACTGGGAAGATTCATTAAGTATCAAGTGAGTCAAGGTTACATTCAAGGTTTGGGTTGGGGTAATGAATTGCCATCTTAGTCTAACTTGTAGTTTGTAGATAACACCACATTGATGGGAGTTGTCAAATTAGGAAAGAGACTAACATTAGAAGGACATTGGATATCTATCTTGTAGCCTCAAGCCATCAGATCAATCAAGAAAAATCCTCCATTTATTTCTTCAACATACCTCCTTTATTCAACATTGAATTGCTTAGATTCTTAAGTTTCAGATTGAAGTCCTCTCTTTTGTGTGCCTTGGTATTACCCTCTTTATTGGACCCTTGCCTATGGGAACTTGGAAAAATTTGTTGGATAAGTTCCATGAGAGAGTTAGCCATTGGAGTGCCAGGTAGCTTTCTTTTATTGGGAGAGTACAACTTTTAAAATTTGTGATTCACGCTCTTCCAATTTATAGGTGTTTGGTCCAAGTGGTTCATATAAGTTTCATTAAGAATTTGGATGCTTTCTCAAGTCAATTCTTATGGACTGATAATTTGGATTCTTCGAAGTAAATTTTGGTAAAGTAGGGGACTATATGTATATTGAAGTAGGTGGGGGGTCTTGGGTTGCGATAGGATAGCCTCACTGGTCATGCCTTGGCTACTAAGCTTTAACTACGGTGCTTCATTAATTAGGATCAATCTTGGGACAAGATCCTCACCTCCAAGTATCTAAGGGGAGTTGTGAGTTATGATGTGCCTAGGATATGCCTATTGTCTAAGTGTTCTATTATCTAGGACACTCTTAAAAGGGATGCCAAATTAAGTAGGGCTTGTTTTGGATTTGTAACAAGGGCTTTGATGCTCTTTTCTAGTTTGAATATTTGGATGGATTTCCCCCAATCATGTCCATGTATCCAAATTTATAGGCCCTTTTCCAAATGGACACAACTTTCTAAAATATAAAATATTTTATACAAAATATATAATATTTTTCCTAATATTTGTAACTCCAAAAACTTAAAATACATTTTTTTTTTTTGCTTACATCTATGTACCAACACTAATTCCACTAATTAATCATAAACATCCTTTTAATGAATAATGACTAAATGATGTCTCAACATATGACATCGAGAAGGTATGAGATATGAAGAAATATAAAGATGACTTGGAGAAGATCGATTTAATTGATGGTGTCTTTTTCACCAATTTGATCTAGAAAATTCTTTTAGTTTATGCTTGTTAATTGTTAATTTGGGTTCTCACCGATCCTAAAATCATTATAAGCTCTAAAATTTATGCAAGGCAACTGAATGCTTTCAATAATCTATTGTAAAGTATTGTGAAGTATGTTTGTCAATCAAAATTCATTAAAAGAAAATAGTTTTGTTTATTATAGTTTATGTATAAGATATACTAGATCAACAAATGTTTGGGTTTATTAGCAATGGAATCATTTGAGCACTTATGTACAAAATGCATTTTTATTGATTTTATGCTATGCATATATATGGTTGGTATTTGTAGTGTGTATATATATATATATAATTTGTTAATATTACGATTAAAAATTATTAGTTATTTAGAAGAAAATATGGTAATGAAATGTTTTTTTTCTTTTCTTTCATATATTTTTGTCTTTTGATATATTTTTTAAAGTTAGAATGTAGTAGTTCATTTGTTTTCTAATTACAATTAGATCATAAAAATGATTTTCAGCTTTTAATTATAATTTTTCTATATATTATATGTATGAAAATTAAATTTGAAGTTTAAATCTTTTTCAAAATTTAATTTTCAGGCGTTATTAAAGATAATGGAAAAGTTGTTTTTAATTTAAAATGATTATACAAATCTAAGTTCTTAAGATATGTTCAAGATTGTGTTGGAGTCTTGGGAAGACTAAAATCTCTTTTTAAGAAGGATTTGTAAACTTTCTTATGTTGATGTGTATAAATTGCATGCATATAATAATATTATTAAAAATCTTATTTGCATCATCATTTTAAACACCACCCCACTTTAGACTTAGATATAGCAAACCAAAACATACACTTTTTAAATTTAAATATCTATCTAATTTTTTTATTCTAACATTTATTATATATTATTAAATTAATCTACTTAAAATATTTATGTGAGGTGTTATTAAAATAAAAATCCTTAATCATTTTTCAAGTCTATAGAGCAATTTTACCTGTTTCTAGAAGCAGAGCTCATTCATAAATGAAATTCAAGAATTCAACAATAACATACAAGAGAACTTAGCTCACACTGAAACTTTTTATCAGCTTGGAGATAACAGATAAACCACAAAACAGGAAGAACACTCAAAATTAATACATTCAAGAATTTAAAAGGTGGCTTGGGTAAAGACTTCTGTCAATAAAAAAATGAAAAAGCTTATGAATGTGCCTGTAATTGTTAAACACAAATGATTACAAACTGCTTATGATTTCCATCTGTGTAGTTAGCTATCCATTCTGAAAGACAAACCATTTTTTTTTGGTTTATAGCTTGGATGTAGAATTTATGTTTGTAGAATAAAATATATTCTAGCTTCATGTAGGATTAAAATTACTTTAAAAATGAAAACAGCTATGGATTATTACCCCTCAAGTCTCTGCTGTTACCGTAGATTACAATTAACTATATGTAGTGTTTACATCTTAACAGTAATTTAGTGACAAATATCTACCAGTAAATTATTGAGAAATTTTGTTGGACTGGAACGGTTACATATCAAATGTGCAGCTGATTGAACTTAATTGATACGTAACTGATACCCATTATCAAGATCATGGCAAATCCAAAATAAAATAAATGGATCTCCACTATAAAGATGATTGTAAATTTAATATCACATAAATAACATGATGACATTTAAAAAGCTGGTTTTCTTATTGGGAGAAAGAGAAGATGCCAAGATATTAATGTAGTCAGTTACAGCGCAAATCCTCCTTCCAAAGGAATAAAACATTTAACTTCAGAAATACCTCCATGTACCACCTTTTCTCACAATTGCTATACATAGACAAATGTCATGATCACTAGGAGAAATGGGAGAATACGGGTGGAAATAGGAAATTTAATTTATTAAATGAATAATTTTGGATGAATATGGTTCAAATAATATTTTTTAGTTTTATTGATTTGTAATCAAATTTTACTGAAAAAATAATTGTTACATTCGATTGTAAATGTGCTTAATGTTTAAGTCTAACTTTTCAGTCTTTGATATTAAGATAAATTAGATAAGATTGTTTCTGAATTTCTTTGTGATTGAAAAACGAATACAATTAAATCTAGAAATAATCTTATCTAATCTACATATATTGTGAAAAACTCATACCAACTCTTAAAATGAATATGAAAAATTCATATATCAATATAAAAAAAAAAAAAAACTAATAAACATTTATTTAAAAAAAAATCACAATAAATAGCATCATAAAGATCTCCGAGACTAGAAAATTTACAATAAATGGTCACCCATTATCATGGTACAGTTATTTTCTTATTGTCATTTGGGTTTTAAGGCCACCTCCTTAGGTTTCCCTTGATTTTATAAAGGCCCATCTCCTGTTGAAAGAATGAGGTACGGAACGATCTAAGCGTCATGCTTATCGTCCGAGGGTGGATTGTTCATCTTCTTCTGAGTGGAATTTCCAGACAGCAGCCATTATACTGTTAGTCGTCCTAGTGCTAGCAGTACTACTGGTGCAGCTCTTGACAGCCTTCCCTCTGTATACCTGCCAAATGCCAAAACATAAATACTTCAAAGGAAAATTAATGTCCAGAAAATAATTTGCAATATGTATAAGTAAATGGAATTCATAGAACCTAATTTTCCTCTTTTTCAATGGTAGATTGTTAAGTGTAATCTAAAACATTCATACAAATACATAGTTGATTTCAGTAAAGTCAATTTTATGTAGTATATAATTATCATTTTTTATTATTATTTTTAAATAATTGATTTTTTTAATGAATAAGTGTCTAGATTATCATTTATAAAAAATATTAGACATATTAAAAAAATGAATGAAAAAAATCACATCACTAGAGTCTATATGAAACTAAAGCATAAAAACATATAAACAAATACATAACCACTAAACAATCAAGATAATAGGAAAGAAAAAAAAAAGCTATCACCCGACTTAACCATACATCAGCAGATCTAAAATATCTCTTTGAAAACATCCGATGAAATTGAAACGATTAAAAAAAAAAAAAGATTAGCATGACATCTTTATTGTGTTGTTTCTAACTGTATCGTGTGATTACTCACAACGCTGAAGCTGTAGGATTCAAAAAGACAAAAATGAAGCATTGTGTATCTGATGAAGAGTAAAAAAGCGATACCCTTTTGATTGGTATTTTTTTCGTTGAGCGATATTGTGAAGGAGGAAGACGAGTTAGAACATATTCCTTCAGTTGAGCTTCGTCCATGCTCTCAAAAAGAGTCACGGCCTGCATGCATTCAAATGCATAACAAAATAGAATTTTGTTATAAGCACACTACTTAATTTGCAGTCACAATCATGTACAATAGATCTTACGTTTGAAAATGATATCAATTCATAATTTATCATGCTGTTCATTATTGTTTTTAAATCTGTTTTGCATCAATATTTCAGATTGGACTTCATAATTCATCATAAAAAATTAGAGATGACAAAATAATGAATAATTTTTATCTTAACTCTCTATTATGTGATAATAGATCATGGAGAGTGATCGGAAATGTTGATGCAAAAATTTCAACACAATTGAATTGCGAAACAATAATGAACAACTTTTCTACAATTGGTGTTTCCACAATGCAACTGATTTACAAACCATTCCTTTGATAAGCATGTTTGTTATGAGTAGTCGCTTGCATAGGAACCCAGTTCTGCAAATAGATAACTAACGCCTTGATCATAAGGTACAGATTATTTATGGCATGCATTAATAACTTTCTAAATCCAAAGAGCCAACATGTGATTATGAAGAGAAGATACCCATGATGTGATCTCTTCTACTTCCTTCTGCAACGCAGGCTCCTCTGCATACATGACGGATTTCTTCTCCCTCAATGATAAGTTCAAGACGTTAGCTACGTTTTTCTTCTTATTTTTCGAACTGTTCATATCTCAATATTATAAATTCTCCATGATCAATCTCTCTCTCTCTTCCTCCTGACAGACTTGGTTGACAACACATGCAGAGGTCCAGAATGAAATGATTGTAGTAACTGTACAGGGAGAAGAATGAAATGGGTCTCCATTGAAATTGAAGGGAATGGAATAAATTGTGTGTTAAATGGCGAGATGAGTTGAAATGTAACGGTTGAAATAATTGCAAATAGTCCACTCAACATTTTCTCTTCAATTGCTACTACGCACAAGAAACATGCGAATATGGTAGAGAAGGTGAGTTGGCTTTACTTCCGGCTTCCGTTTTCTATTCTATTTTCCGTCGCAGCACTGTGACTCTCGGCAGTTACGGTCACTGCAACGGTTAAGACTCCATTTTTTCTTTAAAAATTGCCTTCCGCCCAATACAACCGTCAGTCATTGATAATAAAACCATGGTTGAGTTTGAATTTCAATTCCGCCCAATCCACTAAAAGCAGCAATAAGAGGATTTCTTGCACTCACGGTATTCTTTATGTGCTAAACAGTCTGCAACATTTGAGAATCATTGATGATACAAATCGTTGAGTTTTTGTTGAGGAGGTGATGCTCCATGGGATCGGCAAGCGCGTGTGATGGGTTAATTCTGTTGGACGACTTGGAACACTTAATGATATCAAGTTTCTATATTGTTCAGTATTATTTCTGGAACACATTCAAACGTCTTGGAAGACATTGCAGAGAAAAACTATCGTGCCCAATGCAAACTCATTGAAAGGATTTGATGTGGTAGACACAATCAAGACTCAAATGGAAGTAACATGCAACATAATTGTTTCTTGTGCTACATTTTGGCCATTGCTGCTCTTGATTGAGTGGTTAGAGTAGTTGATTTCATCCTCTACTATTTTTTATTTTCCCAGCTATTATAAATTGTGTATATTAATGTGGGAGGGATGGATAGCAGCAATATTGCAATTAGTATTAATGTGGGAGAATTTGATGAGAAATGATATTATTGTTAGGAATTGATGTAAAAGAAATTGTATCGTTATGGATCACAAATAATATTGTTTGTCAATACAAGTTAGGAGAGCCAGCATGAACAATTCAGCTTCGGAGGAGAACTGCAAGCTTGAGTAGCATAAACAACAAAACTCTTGCACCCTCATCGAGCCTCAGTACACCCATCTGCTCCTTACTAAAACCAATTGCAACATCAGTAAACAGCAAAATTCCTGCACTTGCACCTACAGCTCTCATGAAGAGATTGTATCATGACTACAACCAAAGAAAGTCTGTAATAAATTGTAATAAATTTCTAGGATGTGTTTCAAATTTGAGATCCTTAGTTGATTTATATTTTGCTCTATCTCAAATGTTAGGGTTTGTACATTAGGAAAATGAATTCTTTGTAATTGAATGTTGATGAAAAAAGTCATGTGTTGAAATACATAGTGTTCATTTCAACTTACACATGCATCTATTTTTTTAAAATGTTAGTGATAGTTTAAATTGTAAATTGATTATATTTTTTTACTATCAAAAATTCATTTTAAATCATTCAAAATTTCAATAGGAAAATTAATTTCTAAATTAAACTATCACTAACAGTTGTATTCAATTATTAAGAAAACTTTTAGATCTCCTTAATAATAATTTTTTTACTCCATCTAAAATATTATCATTAGTTGTCACCATATGCTCTATGTTTTGAAGAATAAATTTTATTTTACAATAAAAACATAGATGAATAAAAATTTGTTGCAAGAATCACATATATACCCAAAAAGGACATTGTACTTTAAAAATCCATGCATCACATAGAAATTACTCTCGAGATTAACATGCCCTAAAGTGATAGGTAAAGTAAAATAACTAGGGTTTGTGCAATTTTGACTTAAACATTTGATTTTACATCAATAATCCCATTTAAGGGTTTGATGTTGTCATCCTCAGTTTTTGATATTAGAAATAGAGTTTTTAGTGCTTAGCACTTCTTATTGAAATAAGTGTTCTTTTTGTGTAAAAATAACAATGAAAGGAAACATAGAAGATATCTTATATATTATGAACTAAATATGTGTAAATTGAAACACATTATATGTTTTAATCTAAGATTTTCTTCTTCATGCCAACATTCTATTACATAGTACTAATTTTTCTAATATACAAATCCTAAAATTTTAAGCACAACAAATTATGAATAAACTAAAGAAGGACAAAAATTTGAAATACATCTTATAAATGATAAAATTAAAACATATCTAGGTTGAAATACATAGTGTGTTTCAACTTACAATTTTCTTCACAACTATTTATTTACGTAATATTTATTTTCCCAATGTATAAATCCTAATAATATCAAATACACCAAATTATGAATAAACTATGAAGTCATGAAATTTGAAAGACATATTAGAAATCATAAGCTAAAAATGCACAAATTGAAAAGCATGATGTATTTTTTAGCATATAATTTTCTTTATAAATTTAAACTATAATATAGCAAATTATCAAATAATAATTACTATACTACCCTACAAAACTTAAATTTAGACACCCACTTTAGTTTTTGATACACTAGCATAAAGGACTTTAAAATCTAATATTTTTATCCAACCTACTATTCAAGATATAAATTATATTAAATTATTACTTATCTCATTTAAAGTTTAAACTACTTACTTTATAACTTGGTAATAATGCACAATACAAATAGAGATGGAAAAAAAGAATGGTAGTTATGTGATGAAATAACATAGCCTAGGCATATATATCTCATGTGAACACAATAATAAATACAAATTCAATTTACAATAATTTTGATTTGACAATAAAATGAGAACTACATACATCCATTATTTTCGAGAAAGTGACTAACATGATGGATAACATATTTACCCAATTATTTTTTACCTATAAAGACATTTGGAAGAATTAATATTCTAGAACTATAGATCCCTTGAGATCCTTTGTGTGGTTACCTAATGAAATTTACACAAACAACAAAAATGGTAGCTTACATTATCTACAACAAATGGAAATGTGGCCATCTCCCTATTACTTCCCTATGAAATTGTTAAAACTATTACATAGAAGCCATAGTTGCATTTTAAAACTTTCATCTAGTGTAAAATACCACTCATTATTAATTTCATAAGGTTCCATCTTAAAAAACAAATAAATGACCATAATAATAGTGGTTCCGCATGTGACCTCTACATAATAAGCCACTTAAGTTTATACAATTATTAATTATATATTTATTGTTTTTTGGGTTTGTGACACTTGAATTTGAGTTGTACAATAGAAATGGTGACCCAAAATGTCAACTATATAATATTTTACGATAACATGTTTATATTTTTTTTAAAGATAATATCTTGGCAAAGTTATTTTCATGAACCATATAGGATCATGTTGTCTAATGGTTTTATTCTTTGTGTTGGTGTATAACTCAACATGAGTTATCCTAACATAATCATAGTTAGTAGCTTTCCTCACACGTGGAAAGACTAAGTCTCCTTAGGCAAGTCACTAGTCGATGTGTCAACTCATTTTTGACACATCACTGCTACATAGAAGGGAGGTCGAACTATTGAGCTAGTCTCATGGGTTCTCATCTACCACCTTTCCTATTCTTGTTGAGTCTTGTTGTATACTTTTCCTCAAGCTTCACCTATAAATACCTTATTCGTTGTAAAGCTAAATATTCATTTTCAATACATTGCATTTCTTGTACTTGATTTCTCAATTTGGTGATCTTGGTTTATACATATTTTTCATATACTCTCACACTTTGCCACTAAGTTTTGTTCATTATTTTGATGAGTTGATGACTACTTTCCTAAACATTTCTACATGAACATGGGACTGAAATTAACCATAAATGAATTAACTAATATATACCCAACAAAGTGATGATCTAATTAATGATTATGTTATTTTCTTCCAAACTTTATGTGGAAAACTAAAGCACCAATTTCATGATGATGAACTTCAAATCATGTTCCTTGAATTACTTCTTCCAATTATCAATAACAATGTACACTTGAGTAGTTTTCCATCCTTTAGATATGTACACTAACTTAAAAAAATATTCAGGTCAAACTACTCAAGTATAACACACTTAAATATTGGTTATAATAATATATATTCTCTTACCCTTTCATTTTTAAAAATTACAAAATTTTAAAGGGTAATGAGACTAGGAAAAAAGAGAATGTGCATCAATTTTCCAAAGCTTATAATTCTCCATCTTTAAAAAAATGTACCTCAAAAGTTTACCAAGTTACAAGAAATAATGATAATGCTCTTCAATATTTTTTGAGGTCAAATTTGATTACTCTTCATCTAATTCATCCATTGTATCCATTTCAAGGAATCACAATGATCAAGAATTTTGCCACCATCATAGAGCCAAGGGATCAATATTACATAGAACTTAAGCATAAGATATAATTTATAATTGACATTGAATATAATATGATGCACATTGAGGGTGTAAATGATAATACAAATAATATGATTGGAACTCCTAACCAAAGTTCACTTGAATCTACGCAAAATGATTTCTTTATCATGCTAATAATATAGAAACACAAGATTATATTGCTATAAAAATGATGTTGTACAAGATAATTGTATTGAATCCAATGAAACATCACATATGGTCACCTTTGTGTGAACTAGGAAATTGAAGGACATAACTTCCACTTCACATTTTACTCTACTAATTATATTTTTTAATGAGTAAGTTGAATATGATAATCATTATGGGACATTATATGTTACTGGTAATTTTATGACACAAATTCATTTATGACATTCTTATTTCAATCCTATTAATAAAAATACAAAATATGTATGATACTATCATAGGTGTAATGCATGTCTAAGCCTATGGCTTGAGAAGGTGGATTGAGAGAGGTCTAAACAATCCTAGGATAAATTCTTGGAATCCTTCATTTAGTGTTCACAATTGTGAAGTGTTATGTCCAAGCCTACACCAATGCAAAAGTAATATTATGTAATATAATAATAATAAAAATTATAGCTTGAAATGCACAACTACATGTACTTCAACTTGTCAAATTCACCCATTTCTTACAAGTGTTAGCTACCATTTAAATTGTAAATTAATTGTGTTCCCTACTATAATTAACTTAGTAATCATTCAAAAATTCAATATATAAATTGATTTCCAAATTCAACTATTAATAACACTTGTAATAAATTTTATGATGTTTGTAAAATTTTATACCTTCTTGGTATATTCATATTCTACTCTATCTTAAATGTTAATATTTGTACATTGTCAAAATGAATATCGTGTAAATAAATATTTATGAAGAAAATCACAGGTTCAAATACATAGCATGTATTTGAACTAGAGAGTGTACCCATTTCTTACAAGTGTTAGTAACACTTTAAATTGTGAATTAATTTCATTCCCTATTATACACACTATATGGTTACAATGTGATGAGTTTTTATGGTACAAGAGAGCTATGGGGATTTATTGTCTTAGTAGTTAGTTTTTTTGTTTTGTTTATGTTTAGCCCCATACACAATGTATACAAGGATTGTGAGAACATTACGAAAGGTGTGTTATACACCAAGATCATAAAATATTTAGATGTTGTGAGTTTTGGTTCACTTTAGAGTATGATTCCATATTTGGTATTAGATTAGTTTTCTCCTAGATAATGTTATATGTAATATTATAATTTTAAATTTCTTGAGGTCACATAAGAACAAGCAATAAAAAAGGGAGAGCACATGGGATAACCTTGGAAGTTGGAATAAATCTTGGAAAAGGAAAAGATCCATAGTTAGGAACCTTGGGAGATGACACTTGGTTCATGATTTTGAGCTCATGGTCTTAGGAAACAATTGATGGTCTCTAGTTTCTCTCTTTGATATACAAAGAATGTTTATGTTAAGAGGTTTGTGTGTGATTTTGGTGATAAGGAAGTAATATGATAATTCCTCCAAAATCAAGTTGTGATAGAATCATTTAAGAAAGAATAACAATGGATGTGTAGTTATATGGTGTTGCGACCAATTTCTCATATTATTTTGAGTTTATCATAGCAAGAAGAGTAATATAGTGAGTGCATTGAGAAGATAGTCTTTGAGAATGTGGGTTGTATAATTAACAACATGCTCTCTAGAGGTATATGCTAAATTCAAATTTTAACAAAGTAAAAAAATTGTTTCAAATCAAGTCAAATTCTATATAATCTTGTTTAGTTTTTTCTATTTGTGTATGTTTATTTTCTTTATTAGCTTTATTGCTTATCTTATTGTCTATGTTCGATCTATTCTATTCAAAAAATATCTTCTCTTGTTGATTGGTGGGAATGAAATTTTTTCTTATAATACAATTCATTGTTGCCATCATTTTTTTCTTTTTTTTTTAAATAAATGGAGGGTAAAAACTTTATTGAATCATAACAGCAATAAAAAGTCCAAAGAAAGAAGCCACAAGGGGCCAAAAATAATAAGAATTAATTCACACCCAAGAAGCACCTCATCTCGGCAACCTCACACTCAAACGGGGGCCATATATCGGTGGCGGGAGATTGCCCGGGTCGTCTGAACAAGAATGGGTCTTGACACCATTGGAAGCCAACCCATGGAAGCCACCTATTCCACTCAGCTGAATATGGCCGAGAAGAAACAAATGCAAGATTGAAACCTGAGAGGCAATCTATTTGACAGTTGAAATTAGCATCCTGAAATTTGATTATTGACATATCAATAACCGAATCCAACTACGAGCAATCCACGCCATGGGGCAACCATACCGCGACTCAGAAAAATTAGCCAAAGAATAGCGCACTCCATAAGATTATTGGTTTGAGAAATCTTGAGTACATAGAAAGAAACCTCAAGCTGGCTGTCTCTGCAATACCACCAACTACAGCATACTGGGTTACTACCTACATATTATCTGTATTAATTTTCAACTCCTAGGCGGTGGGATCAAAAGCCCTCTTGGTGGCAGGAAGGCGTAGAAGGGGTGTGACAGGAACATCGTGAGGGACTTCCTGGGATCAATTGACGCAGACAAGTCACACTTTGCAGTCAAAGTCTCCAGCAAAGCCCCAAGTATTCGCCTCCAAAGTTGCCCCACAAGCAATTTTTTATCCAAGAATATTCTTCTGTTACGTTCCAACCAAATTTGCCAAACAATCAAACTAGGACCAATGCTCCAAGCAATTTTAAGAAAAGAGGTTTTAGCAGGAGAAGAATCCTGTCTCTTCCAAAAATCCTCCAAAGGGCATGGCAACCTGATAAACTCAAGATTCATGCCAGTGATTCGGATAGATATAACAAAGAACTTATGCTTGGCAGAAAAAAAGATGGAAATATAAAGGCAATTCATCATCGTTGGGAGAAGAGTACACATGGAGACCCCAGGATTCGTTTCAAGATTATCCAAAGTAAGACACTTACCTTGAACCACAAGCCAAGAGAAAAAATTACACTTAGGCCAAGCAAATTTATTCCAAACATGCTTCCACCAAGAAACCTAGGAGCTTTAATTTGTTGTTTATCAAAACATAGGTACAGAGGCGGCTAATTTTTCAGCACAGAGGTGAGGACTACAACAAGTGTCACCCTTGGAGAGAATTACAGACATGACCCGATAAAATCTTTGCAAGCTCTTGACGATCCTCCACCACACCACTAGGAGGCCAATCCAAGGGGCTCTTCCACTTAGACACAAAAATTTGACCCAAAGATTGTTGAGATTTGAAATCAGCCACATGATGCCAACCCGCCTCCACAAAAATCTGGCACAAATCTTGGAGATGGGGATGAGATGACACAATGGGTGGGTGTCCATCCCAAGAATCATGCCAAAAAAGAGCATCTCGACCCCCATTACAAATCCAAAAAAGTCCCTGTTTAACCAGCTTGGCACCACGTTTAAGGGTACTCCAAATCATAGAGCCTTTCCCCTCCATATTAAACCTTGCTACCTCCCTACTTTCTACCACCTCCAAATATTTGAAGGTCAAAATTTTAGCCCATCACATATATTGTTGAGAGAACCAACACCAATACAACTTAGCAGCCAAGGCCTGCCCATTCAAATCAGTTTGCCGTAAACCAAGACCCCCCTCCTGCTTTGGCCTACAAACAACATCCCACTTCATTAGACTCCATTTTCTATGAAGAAGATTACCAGCCCATAGAAATTGACGAGAAAATTTCTCAAAATATCTAATAAAACTTGAAGGAGCAGAAAGAACAAAGCATTTATAAACAGGAAGAGCCTGGACCACCGACTTTAAAAGAGTCACTCTACCTACTGAAGAAAGCCACCTGCAAGTCTAATGACTGACCAATCTTCGAAACTTATCAAGAGTCTCTTGCCAAAACCTTTTGGGGAGAGAGCAAATAGCAAGAGGGATTCCAAGATAGGAAAAAGGAAGCGAGCCAATCTGAAACTGAAGGATACCAACAATTCTCCTTTGAATACCCTTAGGAGTGTGGAAGAAATATATGAAGGACTTCCCCTCATTTATCCGCTGCCTAGAAGCTGCCAAGTAACTGTCCAAAACACTATGCCAATTGAGAGCCTCCTCAACCTTAGCCCTGCCCATCAAGGCAATATCATCTACAAATTGCAGATGAGACTAAGGGGGAATATCATCTCCCCAACTCCATCCCTTAAGCAAGCCACTAGCAACCTGAACACGAATGAGTCTTCCTAGGCCTTTCGCAAGGAGGATGAATAAGTAAGGAGATAGGGGATCTCCTTGCTTAAGGCCTCTAGAAGCACCAAACAAACAAGTGGGCTCACCATTGATAAGCACCGAAAAGGAGGAGGAAGTGACACAACTCCTAACCCATTCAATCCAACCCTCAACAAAGCCAAAAGTTCCAAGGATTTTAAATAGAAAGCTCCATTTAACACGATCATATGCTTTAGCCATGTCCAACTTGATAAACATAGATTTATCTTTTGAGGATTCCATAGAATGGATGGCCTTAGCAGTAATAACCACCCCATCCATGATTTGTCTTCCAACAACAAAATACCCCTGCTCTTCAGAAATTAAGTCATCAAGCCAAGGCTTCAGCCTTTCCGCAATCAACTTAGTAATAATTTTATACACAACATTACATAGTGCTATAGGCCTAAACAAATCCAAGGA
This sequence comes from Sequoia sempervirens, assembly GCA_007258455.2. Lineage (NCBI taxonomy): Eukaryota > Viridiplantae > Streptophyta > Pinopsida > Cupressales > Cupressaceae > Sequoia > Sequoia sempervirens. The sequence continues at coordinate 88,553 of VDFB02347224.1, forward strand.
GTTAGCTCCCATCTTCTTAGGAATAAGAGCTAAAAATGTAGCATTTAGGGACTTCAACATTTGTTTATGCATAAAGGATTCTTGGACAACCTCTAAAAGGTCCAATTTAACCACTTCTTAGAACTCCTAAAAAAATTCAATGGGGAATCCATCAGGCCCAGGAGCTTTACCTTTCTTCATCTGGAACACAACCTTCTCAAGCTCTAACAAGGTAATAGGAGCAAGCAATGCTTCATTCATTTCATTAGTCACCAGCTTCAGGATACAATCTAAAATTTTAGCTTCATCCTCCTCTGTAGGAGGCGAATCCTCAGAGAAAAGGGTAGAGAAATACTAAATGCATTCGGCTGAAATAGAGGCTGAAGAGGACAAAGATTCCCCATCAGGCAACAAAATAGAAGAAATAGCATTACCTTGTCTTCGATCCTTAACTGAGTTATGGAAGAAAGCAGTGTTTCGATCCCCAGCCTGGAACCATTCAATACAAGACTTTTGTTTCCAAAAAATATCTTCTCTTAACTCCCATTCCTCAAGCTCTTTTGTTGCATCAACCTCTAATAAACGCAACTCCTCTGAGAGGCCTTGATCTTGAATTTGTATGGTAATTAGGTCTAGATTATCTCATGCCTTTTGCTTTTTCTGAAATAAATTACCAAAATGCTACCTATTCCATCTTTTCAATCTGTATTTAACATACTGAAGCCTCTTTGAGAAAGAGTACATGGCAGTGCCATATGCTGGCTTCCCCTGATCCCACCAACCAGGGAGTAGATCATGAAGAGATTCATCCCTAAGCCACATGAGTTGGAACTTAAAGGTCTGTCTAGCACACCATTGAGGCACATCAACCAGTAGCTTAATAGGCCAATGGTCAGAACCACGACCATCCAAAATTTCAGAGCTAGGCAACCACCTGTTCCCCACCAAAAAACTAGACACCAAAAATCTATTAGGTCTTTTAGAAATAGAAGCATCACCAATTCTCCTATTATTCCATGTAAAAAGACCATTTCCAGGCTTGATATCCACAAGATTCAAAGCAGAGATATTGTCCTGGAGCAATAGTGTAGAAGCCTCCAACCTTGAAATACCACCTCATTTCTCTGCAAGCTCCGTGATAGCATTAAAATCACCTCCAATAATCCAAGGATGGTAAGGAAATAAGCTACAAACTAAACGAATGTTGGACCACAAAAGTTGCTTGCCCTGCAACTCCACAGGTGCATACACATTGGAGAAGAAAGCAATTTCCCCTGACATAAAACAAGAGGCCACCATGGAAAGGGAGGACTTAAAAGACACCCACCAAAGGGGGCAGATCTTACGCGGGTTCCATAAGCATGCCACCCAGCTAGAAGACCCTTGAGCACCAGTGCATTGGCATCCACCATTCCCCCATAACTTAGGAACTAAATCCATCATACCCTCCACAAAGATCTTAGTCTCCTATAGAAAAAGAACATCAGGCAAATGACACCTAATCAAATCTCGAACAACTTTTTGTCTAGGGCCACTGTTCAAGCCCCTTACATTCCAAGAGAGAACTATCATTTCGAAGGGCATAAAAAATGCAAATCCAGAGTCTTGACTGACCTTGACTCCACCAAAGTCTCCCCTATCATCTTAATATTTTCCTCATCCTTCTTCCTTCTTAGCTTAGAAATTTTCTCCAGGCCCCCCTTCTTGAGAACTTTTTGCAGAACACCCAACTAAGAGGACACCTTAATATTCTTCTTACCCACCTCCGGACCAACTTTCTGCAAGAGATGAACCTTATCCACACTATCTTTCACTACCTCAGCACTAGCACCCAACTCATCCTGAACCCCCATTTGACGATCTGTCCTTAGGGCCAAAGTTCCATCAGCAAGCGGAGCCATAATCACCTCTGAGTTGAGTATTACCTGACCAAGTTCTTTCCCGACCTCATCTAAGCATGGCACTCCCATACCCTCCTCCTGTTGGGGAGCAAGCATTTCCTCAACCGAAGGGCCATGCTGATCAATATCCAAAGTCCTATGATCTAGATCCAAAAATCCTGGGTTCACCTCTTGCTGACTAAGATCCTCCAGCACCTCAAACCTATTGAAGGTGTCCTCCTCCTGCCTGTCCTTCAAAGTCTTTTTATGACCTTTATTTCTGTTTCGGCCTCTAATGGGAATAAACCATATTCCCTACCACCAAAACCCTGAATGGGGTCCTTGCCCTTATACACCCTAGGTGGATTAGCCAAAGGTTGAGAAGATTGAGCCTCCAAAGGCTTGGCCTTTGGACATCTGTGTAGAAGGTGACCATACTCATGATAGAAACGACAACGGAAAGGAAGTGTTTCATAATCCAGCTGTTGCACCCATGAATAATCTCCTGCACTCACTTCTAAAGAGTCTGGCAATGGCTTACTTAAATCAATTTCTACACAGAACTGGGAAAAATTAATTACCTTTTTGAATTGTGTTTGCTGAGACGAATCCACAGGTTTCCCCAGCTTCGAGGCTAATAGGTACAACACATCCTCTCGCCAACATTCCATAGGGAGCCTTGGAAGATGAACCCAAACTGGAACCCGATTCAGAAGTTCCTCTGATGGGTTGAAGCCAGCATGCCATGCCTTAATGAATAAGCCTACCTGGTTATAAAAATATGGGCCCCCTTCAAAAATCCTATTTCGATTAGCCAAGCAGTCAAATGTAACAATGAAATAGTTATTTTCTAGGAGGCAAATCTCCATCTCTCTCTCAGGCATCCATGTCTTTTGAGCCCACATATCCAAGAATTGCAAAGAATTTTTCAAACCTAAGAATTTGCAATAAAGAGAATGTTGTGCATAATAATCAATGTCTTCAGCCAACATCTCCATTGGAATGAATACATTCGACCTCTCTTTACACCATTCGAGGCACCCATTAATCTTTGGAATTCTAGGCCCCCCTGCCGAGCCCATCTCGACTTTCTCAGGTTCCACCGAAAAAAGATTATTATCAAAAATATTTGAACCCTATGGAGAGGGTTTCAAACCAAAAGCAGAGCGGAAGTCCATATTGGGACAAACCCTAGAAGATTCTCCAGTATCCATCAAAGAGCACACAACACAAAATGAGCAAGCAAGGCCAAAATCAAAACCAAGAGCCCTTCGATGAAGGCACACTCCACTGGACATCAAGATCACAACCCCACTACCCCATAATACACACCTGCTTCAAAAGAAAATAACCCCCCCGAAATAGCGTAAAAAACCCACCCCCAAGAAGCTCTAGAGAAGAAGAGAACAAATCCGACCTCCAACTACGCATGCAACCACCAGAAGACCACATGCAGGCTGAGCCTAGATGGCTGCGGCCTCATGTAGCGCTTGCAGAGCCCATTTCCATGATTCGGTGCCATCATTTTTTTCATAAATGTGACATGTTAATATTTTTTGGTTTTGTGGTTTTCTCAAAAAATAGTTACACTAGTTAAAAATTTGGCTTTCCCTAGAAGGTCTTTTCTTTTTTTTGTTTTAAATAAATATTATGTTCTTTGGAATTGTTGTCATTTTCTCACTACACTTCTTATTGAAGTAAAACAACAAGTTCTTGATAGGTAACTTGGAGACTATAAATCATAAAGAACTTATAAACATCTTGAACATAAAAGGTAGATCTTGGTATAGAATCATCACTAGAGTTTATCTTCAACTTCTTTCTTCAACTCAAATAATTGATTTTTGATATCTATAAGTTGCATAAAAAATTCTTTGACCTTCTCTCAACCAAAATTTTGAGCATTTAGCTTCTTCATTATATTAAGCAAATTCCTTATTTACCTTGAACATGCTCATCAACATTTTTCAATCTTTGTGAGAATCTAACTAGTTTTAAATGTGTGTAACCAACTTATTTTTTACTAATAGTACAATGAGCATGAGATCCTTTCAAAATTTATGTTTAAATTATTTCTTGTCTTTTTCATAGTTCAAGCCATCAAATTATTGAACACAACAATATCCCATATTTTCTCAACATTAAGAATGTAGTGTTCATCTACAAAAAGTAATTTGGATCTTATCACATTTCCTTTCCTCTTAAATCTCACTAGTATTTGACCTTTATACATTGATTGAATATGGAAAGTAGTTCAATTTGGAAAGATAGGTAGGGAAACCAACATACATTTTTAAAAAATTATTATTGGAATATGAAGAGTATCTTCATGAGGGAACTTAGTCTATAGATTTCCCATATTTCTTGAGTCAAACAACTCAACCCTACACTTCTCATGAAGATATCATATCATAACCACAACCAAAATTTAGATAGCTACAATATCATTTTCTTTTAAATCATTTTGGTTGCGGTTATGATATGATATCTTCATGAGAAGTGTAGGGTTGAGTTGTTGCATAGCTACAATATCACTTAAGTGAAGCATAAAACAAAATTTCATGTCATTTTGGTTCCTACAATTCTATACCTTGTAGGAAGTAGTGAAGACATGTATGTGTAAGAAAAGAAGCCAAAATGGTAGAATCTAGCACAAGATCTCATGACACTTCCAATTGAGAATAGTTGTATCCGTCAAATTATTATGAAATTATGTAAAAGTCATCAAAAAGTTACAATAAAAATTTCTAAGAAGAGTATAGATTTTAGGTAAACCATTTACTATTTTATCAATGATTCTATGCTTTTTGTTCACAAAAATAATAAAGGATGATATTAATATATGGTGTCAATAAACACAACTTTAATGAAAGTATAAAATATTCTTTACAAATAGACAAATAGATTATAAGGATTAATTTAGTATAGTTTTTTTAAAAATGGTTAAATATCCATTAATGATTTTAGTATATTTTAACTTTTTCTAGAACACTATGCAACATTTCCACAATTTTTTATAGACTTTCTTTGGTTGTAGTCATGATACAATCTTTTCATTAGAGGTGTAGGTGCAAGTGCAAGAAGTTTGTTGTTTTATTGAGGTTGGCTTTTTGTAAGGAGCAGATGCGTGTAATGAGGCTGGATGTGGGTGCAAGAATTTTGTTGTCTATGCTACTTAGGATTGTAGTTCTCCTTCTCTATATTGTCTCTCCTAACTTATATTATCAAACAATACCATTTTTGATCCATAACAATATTGTTTCTTTCACATCAATTCCTAACATTGATATTATTTCTCATCAAATTCTCCTGTAAATTAATACTAACTACAATATTTCTTCTATCAATCCCTCCCACATTAATACATGATTTATAATAGCTAGAAAAATAAAACATAGTAGAGGAGGAAATCAATTTATGATCCAAATTTTAAATTTTTCTTTGACTTGGAGTGCAGTAGTAGGATGAATAGATAGAGTATGCAATATAAGAAGGATGAATCTCATGTAATTTATTATTACTGGTTTAGCATTAGGATGCACCACAATGGAGGGGTTCAATCTAGGAATATTGATATAGGCCCAAGCAAATATATATGATATCCATTTTACATGATTGATGAGATTATGTATTTTTCAATAAGATTTAAGGATGCAACAATGTAGGTGATTTTTGGATTATCATATATCCCCAAATCTACATCTTTAGAATTTTCAACCAAGAATATTGAGCATTCTCATTATGGAAGTTCCAAGGAAAGGTTAAGTTCCTCATCTAATTATGCATTAGAGAGGTTTCATCACTATACACATCCTTATTTTTACTTTTCCTATCCAATAGTGCCTTAAAGAGGTTTTCACTAGGGTACATTGATTTTTTTTAATAAATTTTTCTTGACTAAGGAACTCTTGTTATTCCCAAAAATAGTTAGTTGCATCAAGGTCTATTAAAAACCCTATTTTATGATATCCTTCTATAATACCATCCCAAAGTCCAAAGAATTTAGAAAGTTCCTCATCATTTTGAAATGTTTCTAAATACACAGGGTCTTGTTGGTCCCAATAAACTAGTTCAAGATATTGTAGGGGTAAGTTGATGCATATAGAAGTTTCATGCAGAAGGTTGGTGATATCTAAATATTCAAAATAGGAAATTATGGTCTATCCCTTAGAATTTTTAATATCATTAGAGGTTTACTCACTAGGCGACATATACCCTAACCTATGATAGTGAGCATTGTACTATACTTGGATCTAATGAATAATACATTTATCATGTAGGCCTAAGACTTTACCCTTATAGTTCATATTTTAAAATATATGCTAGGATCTAGGATACATTAGTTTAACAAATTAAGTGCAAAATTTATTTCATCTTTGGATAGCTATGTATTAACGATATTATCTATCTATTTATAATCCAAAATTATATTGATATGAATATAATATACTCAATTTGTATGATATTTTGTGTCTTTTGTAGTTAATTATGGGGATGACCATAAGATCGCATGGGGAGAGGTAATTTTTCCATATGGAAGACATTATGCAACTCATATTCTCCACAACCAATGTTAACCATTTTGACCTTGGGATTGATAGGGAAATTGTAAGATGTGAAGGTAAGGGTTTAGGATAAATATATGAGGATGATGCTTTGCTCTTATTAATAATATAAATATAGGTTCTTGAACAATGGTTAGTATTATTATGAGTGGCCTAAATTATTTTTCCATACTCAAGGTTGTGGATCACTACATGAAGAGTGACCTCAATTCTATCATGGGGAAATTTTAAATATTGGTGGTAAGTAGATGAAATAGATTACATGATATGGATACATGTATAACCAAGGAGGAGGTTATGTAGAAGGTCAAGATCAATAACATATTAAATAGTTTGTTGTAAGATAGGTCCCACATGAATGCGAATAAATATAGTCCCTTTTTATTCTCTTTCCACATTATCTTAAGCCTTAATGAAAATAGAATATGGATATGAGCTAATTAAAAATTATCCCAATTATTTGATAAGTCTAAAATACACAAATTTAAGCTATACTTGTTATCCAAGATGACTCTTGATTTTGTGTTTAGTAATAAAAGCTTCAATATAAAGGTTTTTAATGTGGGATGGATTGATAGGAGGCATATTATAAGTTTGATATAAGGCTAGTTGATAGGTGGATGAAATATGGCCTATAAGAGTTTGAAACTATGTAGGGTTAATATTATTAGGTACTTGATATTATTGTAAGGCATGATTTGATATATCTATTTGGATGGGGAATGCTTTAAGTAACTCCAATAGGAAAATATATGAAGAATTTTTTACAAGGTGTTCTAAAAGGTTGTATTGAGTATGTTTTAGAGAAAATGAGGATGAAAGGGCTCCTTGGATAGTCACTATACCATGCCTTGTAGTGATGGTACAATTAGCAAATTTAATATTAATGGTATCAACCTTCATGTATACTTATTTAGTATGTCCTATAATAAAATCATGGGAATTGGAGGATGAATCTTTGTTGAAATTTATATGATTGGTATGATTATTATGGGAAATACATTTGTCACGCTTAAGAAAATGATTTTGATATATACCCAATTCTTCATTTGGTGAAGTGGATGAGTTCCCTTAAATTTTAATATCTCCATGATCTATAAGATCTTGTATATAGTTCTTAAGCATTGTACACTTAATTTTGGAGTGGCATTTAACATGATGGTATTCAAAATATTCAATTTATTTATATCACATACTTGGGGTTGTTTTCATCAAAATATTTAGTGATATATTCTCATGTTTTTTTTATAATAGATTTTAAAACATAACCTCAACTAATAGGTGAAAAAACTTCTCATCCCTCCTGCAAAGCTTCCTTATACATTGACATACATCACAAGCTCTCACATACTCCTTAGCATCCTTGAAGACAGTTAATCAACCACCAGAGTCTTACCTGTCCCTTATGTGTTGTTGCATTGCCTCTTGTTGTGTCCTCCTGCAACTCCATTATGGCACTCCCATAATACATTTGAGCGTTCCTTATCCAAGACACAACGCCACGCCATCAATTCCCAACTTGTATAACTACCTTTCCCTCACAACTTGGAGTTGCTTCTTTTGTACTTGGGTGTCTCCTAGCACCCCGTTGTTAAGAAGGTTGTGATATCCTCCAAGAGTCTAGTACAACCTCTATTCTAAACAAATTTGAATTAGGGAGTTAATCATCTAGCGACCCTCTGGACTCTCCAGTCTCAATCCTTGACAAATGATCAGGGTGGGAGGGAATTATAGTAGGGTAAGTGCAAAAAATATGGGGGGCCAAAAAGGGGTCTTAAGTGGCCACTTTTTTTTTGAAATCAGGAAATACTAACCTTGGATGTGAAATTGAGGATAGTTACACTCAAAAAATTTATATATAATAAAAACAAGGATTGAAGTGCTTTGAATCTACTTTCTAAACAACTATTTAAAAAAAAATGGTAGAGATTAAGGGATTCAAAAGAGGGAGCCATAGAAATTGGTGTTGTTTTTGTTAAAAAACCATAACATAATGACTTTTGTGGCTGCCTCAAAGGGTTAACTTTTTTTTGGTATTTTTAAAATCACTTTAGTGAGAAATTAGCTAATAGCAAGTAGTTTATGCCCAATTTTTTTGATAATTTTTAATGAATATTTGATTTTTTACTAATTTTCAAAGTGGACACATCTTGAAAAATAGAATTTTGGCCGTGCTACCCCTATAAATTTTGAAAACTAATTGATTTTTTTTTTAAAAATATTTGTAGAATGGAGTCTAGTTTCTAAAAATGTAATTTATTTGAAATTTGAATGAATGGTTAATTTATAATGAAAAAAATACCAAACAATGGTTTTTTCCAAAAAACGAACACACAGACAAAAGAAATTAAAGATGAAAGGATTTGCATTGTCAAAATGTGAAAAAATTTATATTGTTAAATAGATAAGAGAGAGCCTAACAATACCCAGGTGTTCAATTTGTTTGACCTTGAAACACATGCAAACCTGACGGTTAGCATGGACATGATTATGTGAAATCTTGTAGAATGCAGAAACATGTCTTTGGACATTGGGAAGACACTCCAAGCCTTTGGGTTGGTAATCTAAAACAAATACCAAGCCTAAGTCTTGGGGATTCCAAAAGCAAGAAATAACACATGTGTTTTATAACACACTTGCGTTATTTCATGGTTTTGACATATTTTTTGCATTTATGCTCAAGAGTTTCCTAAGCAAAACATAATGTGAGTGCATTATAATGCGCTTGTGTTATGTCTTGCTTTGTGTTAAATGCTAGTCTATTAAATGCATGTATATATATTTGTATGTTTGTATGGATGCTTGTATGCCATGTATGTATGTATGTATACATGCTTGCATGTATGCATGTATGTATGATCATATGTACATATGTATGTATGCTTGTATGTATGTATGTATGTATGCCTGTATGTATGTATGTCTGCTTATATGTATGTATGTATTTAGAGGGTGGGAGAATTTTAAGAGAGAGAGAGTTGTCTAGGTAGTGTGGGAGGGAGAGAGGGAGGGAGAGACCTGAGAGAGAGATAGGAGGGTTGGAGAGAGAGAGACATAAAAGAGGGAGAGGGCGTGGGAGGGAGAGACTTGAGAGAGAGAGAGTGAGTGGGAGAGAGGGGATTGGAGTGAGAGAGACTTATCTAGGTAGGTTTGGAGGGATAGAGAGAGAGAGAGAGTTACCTAGGTAGGGTGCCAGAGGGAGAGGTCAAATTATCAAGGGTGACAATTTATGATGCTACACCTTATTCCTTGGTTTGGTTAAAGAACACAACCAATGTGAGATTCATGAAGCAATGCAAGTTATGGTTTTGGCTTACTTTAGAGTTTTTAGATAAGGTACTGTTTGATGTAGTTCCCTCAACATTGTTTGGTGTAATCTTTGGGATTCCATATACATATAAAAGAAATGCAATCTACTTTTGAAGCAAAATCAATATAGGTTAATTTTGAATGAAAAAGAGTACCTCTTGAAATCTCATAAGTAAAATCTAAAATTTCTTTAGCTAGTATCTCAAAAGGAAAATAATTGATTAATGTTGTAGTTAATGGGGATAGAAAAAAAATCCATATATGTTCAAAAAGTTAGGGAGGTGTGATCCAAAGATTAGATTGTTAAAGTTAGGCCATTATTCTCTATCTATATTATTAATATTTATTTCAAAAAATTATGGATCCTATAATGAAGAATTAATCTTGGATTCAATGGTTTTTGTTGGTAATATGGGAAGTAGTTTGAAAATGTATAGGATAAGTTTGAATCATAGTGTAAAGTTATTATTTTTCCTCTTGTTTCTAAATTGCTAGTTTTAATAAGTGGTGATTGTGTAATCACCATAGAAAATGTATGATCATCATGATGAATAATCTATTTACCATGGTGAATACATAGCTTAAACAAGAGTGGCTTGAAGGCCCATGATGATTTTTCTTCATATATTAAATGTTATTTGTGCATGGAAAATCAATATGAAATGATAGTGTAATTAGGTCTCCTTTATGAAGAATTAGAACAACTCCTACCCTCAAACCCATCTTACATTGGAAGCCATCAAATAGCATGGTCCATAGATAACTACAATGAATATGTTAATATGTTCATCAATAAATGGTGTACTAATGCATGCATGAGCCACATATAGAGCTTCGATTAGTTGATCAACAAAATTTTACCTTTTACATATTTTTGCGAAATAAATTTCAAATAAAACTCCATGAGTAACATTACACATTATGGATCTCTATTTAAAAGATTAGCCTTGAAAAGTATGTATTCTAAAGGGTCAATTTTGACACATGTTTTAAAATTTAATATAATGCACCTCAAATTTTGAGAAGAGTAAACATAGCTAAGGGGTGAAGCCACAATAGTGGTTTACAATTTGATGGAGGAAGGAAAATTGAGAAAAAATGACCCCATGGAAAAAAAATTGGTTTTAGGGGCTCACATGAATCTACAAGTTCGACTGAACCATAAAGGGGTTCGACTAAACTAGGGTTTGAGTGAACAAATTAATTACTGGGTCCACATTTCCCGCCCAAAAAATAAAAGGAAAAATGCATATTGAAGGGGGTTCAAATGAGCCCTGGTTCTAGTGAACCCCCATTTTCCCTAATTTTTGACTTTGTTCACACAAAAAACCTAAATTTTTACGCTTTGAAGCTTGGGTTGAGCATGAAAATGGGGAAATATTTACAAACCCAACTGGAATCAGGTAGTCTTTAGAACAAGCTATCCAATGAATATAATTTTAATATGTTTTGGTTTTATTATGTATTTGTTTTTTTAGTTTTATTAAACATAGGTTTTTCATCGAAAATGAAGGTCTTTGTTCTGCACATGTGGAAAAATAGAAGATTATCAAAAAAAAATTAAAAAATATGAGTGCACTATATATTGAAGTCCTTGATCCAAAAAATAAAATAAAATTGAATTTTGATATATACAAAAAAAGTTATGAGTTATAGTTGCTATGTCTGAATTGTCATTGGTTTGACTTCAAAACTTGATTAAAGAAAAAAAATTCAATAAAAAACTATCTAACCAAGTGGAAGCACTAGATATCAGAGTCACAAATGTAAATTTGAAAGAATTAGAATTTTATCCTTCATGGAGAAAAAGTTATGCATTATACGGTGTGTGTCACTTTTTAAAAATGTTGTTTTCTGAAAAAAATAGTTTTTGTGGGAGATGGAAAAAAAAGTGCAATCTAATTCCAAAAAAATTGAAAAAATATTTTTAGAATCTATAGACAAAATGTGACGAGACTCTAGTTTGCATCATCTTCAAATTACTCATGGTTTACCCACTTTAGGTGCCCAAATGTGAATATTTAGTTAAAAATAAAAATTTTAGTGTCCAGTTTGGCCAAAAATTGTAAACCACTATTGCGGGATCACCCTAAGCATAGTCTCTCCATAGAGGTATATCTTGTCTCATATTCTAATAATGTATGACTAGTATAGTGCATAACATATTCTTCTCTAGTTTTGTTATTTTGAGTGAAAGGTATGAATAATGAATTTGGTAGTTGAGATGTATATGAGCTTTCCTTGTCTAATATGCATTAGTATGGGATGATGCATTAAGTATTATTTCATATCATCAAAGGCTTTTAGATTTATCTATTAAATGAACACATTCAAATATATCAAAAAATGCCTTGCTAGAAATCTTTAAAGTAGATAAATTGTCCACCAAAACCCTTTTGGTTTTATATTCCCATAGTTAACTATGATGTTTGAAGATAGATGCCATTTCTATTAAATCATATTGGTTGGAATAATAATTAATAATATGGATTGAATTATTAATGAGATCTAGAAGTGAAATATTTTCAATCTTGAGTATTTTTAATTTGACCAATTATATCATATCCTTTAGGTTTTTCACTTAATCTTCTAATAAGTATGTCTAGTTCTACTTTATAATTTCATGAAGTAGAACCCTCATAGAATGTAAGCATGTTGGAAGAGATCTAGAGGATTCCTAGATGACAAATCAAGGTCACTAAAGGAGTATGAATGATATCATCCATACACATAATAGAGGGAGAGAAAGGAATTGTAATAGTTAAGATAACATACCCTGATATAACAAATAAATGGACATGTATGCACATATTTTATTATACATATCTTGAGTATGATGTGGAAGCATATACGCATTATGTAAAGCACATTTATAATGATGAACCCTAGGTAATATATGAGAGGGAAATAACATGGAGATGTACAATCATCGCTTATGGTGTCATAATGGGAGGGAGAGGAATGATCATCACCACAAAGTATAAAGGAGACAATAACATGTTTTAGATCTAAAATAAAATTAGAGATATTAGAAATGATCAAATATGAAAACATACAAAGACACCTTAAATATAAAACCTTATGATGGGTAGGATAGGAATGAAAGGTATTTCAAAATAAATTCTAAACCCTAGGAGATAGTTAAAGTAATAACAAAAGTAATAACAAACACGCACAAGTGGATCCAAACCTTAATAAAATTTATAATGAATGATATATAATTAGAGAAATTAGATCTACAACCCTAGTGTAGAAGGCATAAGATTCAAGGGTAAAACCTTAAGGTGATGTAAGAGTAGAGGGGTTCACTAGAAATGTAAAGGAATATAATAATTTTATACATTAAACTCCCTAGATAATTCAATTAATTCTCATAAAATTTTTAGATTCATACAAGCTGGGAATGACAAATATGATAAAATTAAATATTTAATTTATATAATAAATGTACGTACCTAGCTCTTGGATCAATTTGGAATAATACTTTGCTAAATATCCCAAGATGATTCATCACTATTGCAAAATTTTAGGGCTTATCAAGGAAATTTATCATAATTTGTAAAAAGATGTGCTTTTGTCAAGATCATTTTTGTGACTACAAAATTGATCCCATTATTTTTGTTTGAATCATACCTATAAATTTGATCTCTACTAACTTCCAATAATTTATTTTTAACTTCCTTTGAAGTGCTTAGTTTGATCTTCACATAAAAAAATGATTTGTGTGCTTGAGAGTTTGTACATTCAATACTAAGATAATTACTCCCTTGTATCAAGCACCTATAAGAATGACAAGTAAACAACTTTTGAACATGATTGAAGACATCAAGCACTCATGTAGTATGGTCTAGGATTCTAGTATCATTAAATATTTCTTTTTAGGACTGTGGTGTGTTAGATAGTGTTTAATTTATGTGTTTGATAAATGTTCAAAATTAATTATGATTTGTTCTTAGATAAAACACCCTATTGTGTATTTCAACTATTTTTTGTTCAAGTTGGATGATAATGGTTAATTGAAGAGAAAACAACTAGCCCCAATTTGAATTTGAATTTTAAAAGATGAAGGGTTATTTATATGAGAGAAAAACATGATCTAAATCACTTTCATAAATGCAAATTTATCCCAAGATAAAATAGGACTGATTCTTAGGAATGAGTACAAATATGAACATAACCAAAGTCAAATTATGTTGTTTTATGAATATTCAATTGCATAGTCTTTGGTCAAACTCATTGATGCAAAATTATGCAATTGAATCCTAATAAAATAACATAGTTTAATACACTATTAAAAAACCAAAATCAAATTATTTACTAACTTCAATATAAAATAATTAATTATTATTACATAATAATTTTAAGATTAAACGCAAACAAATAAGTGAGTTAAAAAAAACAAAAAATACAAACTAAACAAATTAACCATTATAAATTTTAACACATTTTAACAAAATCCTCCAAGAATAAGCAAGGATTGGTTTACTTGCAGCTAGTCTTAGCCTTCCTACCCACTTTTAGCCTTATCTTAGCCACATGACTGAGAGGCTTCTAATTGACAGAGTTTTGGTAAATTTCCTTGCCTTGCTAGTCTTAGCCCTTCTACCCACTTTTAGCCTTATCTTAGCCACATGATTGAGAGGCTCCTAATTAACAGAGTTTTGGTAAATTTCCTTGCCTTGCTTTAGCCATCTCGCCTGCTCGTAACACTAACTTATTAGAGAAGAAAAGAAAGTATGCTCACTAGTTAGGAGGCCATTCTTGATAACCTAAACCCTACAAATGTATGAGGAATAATGAAGTTTGTGACCCCTCTTCACTCCCTAGTGGTATAGCTCTGGTTACTTACTATATGGTCCCATGGGGGGTTTGGGCTTCTATTTTCATGGAGTAGGAGGTCCCATGGGAAAAAAAAATGTGCTATGGGATTAATTGGAATCTTTTCCACAAAAAAAAGAGCCCCTATCTTTTAGGAATGAATATTTCAATTGGTGAAATTGAGGTGGGGCTAGAAATTGCCCCTATAGCTTAGGAGTTTTTTATGCCACTTGTCTCTCATCTAAAATTTTAAATTCTTATTAGAAAATAAAAATGAGAGAATTTTTCATTTATTTATTATTTATTATCAAAGCACTATAGTTCATTCCTTAAATTTTGGAGCTTAAAAGTTTAAGGAGAATTGCAATATTAAATCCATGGGACCAAGAACTTTAAAATATTCCTAAAAAAGTTAAGCAGCATTCGCTGAGATTTTTAAGAATAACTTTTTTAAGAAAGCCCCCCTCCATAAGACCTTACCTTTAATGACTTTTTATTAATAGATTTTTAAGGAAGCCCCCTCCATAAGACCTTACCTTAATGACTTTTTATTAATATTTTCACGGTCCAAATTTGACCCTATTTGAGCTTTGTATTTGACTTCCTCATCGTATTTTTTTAATTATAAATTTTGAGTAAGCTATAGTAATTATAAATTTTGGTTGGCCGGCACCGAGCCAGGTTGCCAATTTATGTGTTCCAGACTTCCATCATTGCCGGAATTGTCCCTGATAGTTGCCAGAACTATAGCCGATTTTTCATTACAGGTTTAGTTTTTACAGAAGATCTTTTATCTCGCAGGCAATTTTGCAAGCTTTTGAGGGTCGGGAAAACCCACACCGTTGATTGTTTTGATCTAACACATAACGGCCATCATTTTAAAAAAGGAAAAATCAGCTGTATTCGGTAAGCACGGTTGGCGCCATAGAATTCAAAATGACCAATACTAAAAATAAATCTTGGAATCTTAGAAGACGTTTTAATAGATGGTAGCTACAAGACATTCTAGGAGCTATTTAGAAAAAAAAGATAAAAAATAAGTCTCAGGGTAATAGATGTTTTTTGTTTAATTGTTATTGCAGCATACAGGCAATTTCATGTTTGCACAGAACCATTTTACTGCAAATCTATAAAAAATTTGTGCAGCCGAGAAAATCCTGAGCAATTTTACAAGATCATAGCTGCAAATCTAATATACTTGTAAGGAACAGAATTCTGTTTTGAAGGTAACTGAATGTTTGTGTTCTGTGTATTAAATTGCTGGTTTTCACTAATTTTCTTAAAACTTACATAAGTATTGCAATTTGTTGCAGTTTAATTTGGCTTGATACAGTTAATATTGGCTACTCTGTAGTGCTATAATTTTGTGAGTTGATAATGGTTGTCTGGGTAGATTGCAGGGAGCTGGTATCATTAAACTCCCTGGTGCCAAAATATAGCTATATTAAACTCTTTTTGGAGTGGAGGTTTGAGCTCTATGATGTCTACTTGTGCATATTCTTACGTGGTAGAACCAGTAAGGAAGCAAAAGAAGAAAGATGGGTTTACAATTACCAAAGAGAATAAAAGAAAATGTCCATTGTCAAGCAATTGTATTGCTTCACCTAGAAATACAATTGATCAGGGTTACAGAGTAGCTTTAGGTTTGCCAGATAAGAGTGCCCATGCCAAAAGTATGGCCAAAGGAACAGAGTCCCAATATGAAAGCAGAGAAGTGTTAATGGCATTGGGTAATAACTCAGTTCTCACTAGAGACGCCAACTTACAATGCCATAAAAAAGGCTTGCCAGGTCTGAATAAACAGAAAAGGGAAATATTGGCTGCAGAAGTGAACTCTGTAGCGTCTAAAGTAGGGCGCCCTTGTTTAACAAAGAAATCAAAATCCCTTAAAGACAAGGGCTCTAAAAATTCATTTATGAATTCTTCACGGTTGAAGAGCAATGCTGCAGCATCAATTTCTGCCAAGATGATGAAGAACCGAATCAAGGAGATCAACAAAGTAAACTATTCTTCTAATCCAAGTTTGTCGAATGATTCAGCTGTTCAAGATGACAATTTTGAGTTTAATCTTATCAATTCTGAAATGAGTGAGCAAGAATTGCTTGATTTGAATTTGCTCCCGGATGGAATCCTGCCAGAAAAATTGATTATGATGCCTGTTTCTACACCACAGAAATCTGAAAGGGTTATTGCAGGAGGATTTCATAGTTTTGATGGATCTAGATTCAGTCCAATTGAAGAGGCTTGTTTAATTCTTAATAGCCCCTGTGCAGATCCAGAAGCCCTAGAATCTTGTTATAATCCAAGCTTGCAGAGTAGTTCAGCTGTTACAGATGACAGTATTGAGTTTGATCTTATCAATTCTAAAATGAGTGAGCAAGAAGTACTAGATTTGAATTTGCTCCCTGATGAACTTCTGCGAGAGAAATTGACTCTGACTCCTCTTTCTACACCACAGAAATCTGAAAGGATTGTAGCTGGAGGATTTTATAGTTTTGATGGATCGAGGTTCAGTCCAATTGAAGAGGCTTCCCTAATTCTTAATAGCCCTTTTTCAGACGGGTATGGCATAGAATCATGTTCTAATCCAGGGTTGCCGAGTGATTCAGCAACTGCAGCGGATGATTTTCACAGTAACTTTCTCAGTTCCAGTTTAACTGAACAGCAATTGCTAGATTTGAATTTGCTACCTGATTCAGAGAAACAGATTATTACTCCTGTTTCTACAACAGAGAAATCTGAGAGAGTTACTGCTGGAGGGTTTCACAGCTTTGACGGCTCCAAGCTCAGCCCAATCCAAGAGGCTTTCCTTATTCTCAATGATTTTGAAGTCAAAATCGTTTAACTACATCAGTCAAGTTGTGAAATGTTTAGCTGAAACGAAGGTTGTGAACGAAACAAGGTTAGAGGCAGAACTACTGGGTGAAATAATCCAATTCAAGGAGCTGAGTAAGACATTAAAGGTAAGTTTTCATCTTTAGAATTTACTTTATGTCTGGTTTTACATAAATTACAAAATAATTTGTTTTATGAGTGCTAATCCAAATTCTGGCTCTCTCTCTCTTCTCTTTTTCTGAAGATTTTGTTCTAATTTAAGGTTCTTTGTAATCTTAGTTAAAAAACAGAATTATTGAAAGGAAAAGCACAAATTAAGGAGTTGGGATGGTTATTAGAGGTGGGCTTTCATCATTGGAAAACGAGTCATATTTGAATCAGAGATGGTTCAGTCATCAAGAGGGATGGTAGCTCAATGTTATAACATGGCAGCAGCAAATGAAAGGTCCTAACTTTGACTCTTAACTGATCAAGAAAAAGTTTAACATCCATACCAAAAATGTTTTTCAATCTGAATTCTGTTATTTTATCAACCACTATAATCCTTTATAATTAATTGCAATTACAAACAGTTCTTTGTATCATCTAAAAATATTCTTTTAAGACTTGATATTACCTTGCTTTGATATTTCAGTGTTCCCTAAGGAGGACAGGCATAATGCTATAAAGGCATAATGCTATAAAAGCTTCCAGCACAGAATGTGCTAATGGCACATTAGAACTATTTACTCTGCAAATTTGCTCATCACTAAAGAATGGAAAATTTTGTTGGATAAAAGTTGAACTAGTTGGATGGGTTGGAAAGATCTTCAAGAAATGTTGTTCAAATTGTGCTAGGGCATATAGCCTTAAGCTATCCTCCTAAGCAACTAAAAAAATATCAAGGGCCAATTTTTCTCTAAAGGCCTTAAAAAATATAGATTATAAAGATGTAGAAAATATTGAAAAATTAGGTTTTCATATTTTCTAGATTTGGCCGTATAGATGTCATCCACATGGTCGTGGATCTTAGTTAGATTGTTATATGGTCTATTTTGGAATTTCACACTTCATAAGAAAGTAATAGACAAATGATATGAAGAAGAGGCTTTTTTGGATGAGACCTAGCAATTTCTAGAATAGGGACCAATGTAATGTATGGAGTATGTAATATGACATTTTGAGGATTAATTTTTTGAACATTTACTTGAAGTATATTTTTTAGAGGATTCGTGGTATGTGTAGAATGACAAGATATTGTTTGTTTGTGTTTAAGTGTATTTTAAAATCTTTGTTTGCAAATTAAGTATTTAAAGCAAATTGTCATGAACTTATAAGAAAGAATTTTGTTGCTTGAAAAACCTCAAGAATAGCCACTCAAATACTTTTACATTAATGATAGGAGTAGGTAATGCTTCTTTCATTTCTCTTAAGATTTCTTTTATCCAATCCAACCTTAACCTTGGACACATAAGTGTTATATGCTAAACATGGCCTATGAAGTAGAGATAGAAATGTTAAAGCACTCTTGATGTGTTCAATTTACTACTTAATTCATTATTTAGTTCTAGTTAGACCAAGCTATTTTAAATTTAAAGTTTTATGTTTATTATATTTGTTGTACAAATTTTGAAGCATTACTAGTGGAAGTTTGAATTGATGTTTAAATGTTTATGTTTTTATACATTTCAAATGTTTATGATACTTTTATAGTTTTAATTTGCAAGCTAAAACTAAACTAAGTTAAAATTAATTTTTAGAATCGTTCTTTTATGCAAATTACATTAATACATTCAAATATATACTAAATTTAAGAAAATGAAGTTCTTTTAATCTTTTTACGCTTTTAATGAATGTATAACTAATTTAAGCTTAATTTGAAAATTGATAATTTATTATACATATTGAATCTACTAAGTAATGTACTTCATTTTTCCTCTCCAAATGGTAATAATAAAACAATGCTATTTCTATTTGCAAATAAAATGATTTGACAATACTTAAACATTTTTTCCCTTTCAAAAGTACTCATGGAAAACAATAGTTAATATATTCCATTTTCAAAGAGAAATGACCAAATGACTATTAATTTCTTTCTTCCCTTATATTCACATTTGCAATATTAAAATAAGTGAATTTTCTTCATCTTTTTAATATAATTTTAACCAATTAACAAACAAGAGATGGAGGAAAGGAAAACTATTTTTAATTAATATTCTCTTATCAAACAAAGGTATGATTAATAAAAGAATAGATAATATGTTATTATGAATTCTTTTGTATGTTTTAATTTGTTTATTTGAATGCATTGACTGTTGATGCATATCTGAAGCAATTTTCCTTTTCAATGTGTTGAAATTGAGATTAATTACATGGTGTCTCCCAAAGCTTGGAAACAACAATGATGAAAATAGTTATTAACTTAACAACAATAATTTTGAGAAATAAATTTAAAATTAAAATTAAAATTTAATCTATTGATTCAATACCTCTTTCAAGAAACATAGTAAACAAAACTAAATTTTTGATTGATAAAAAAAAATCTACACTGAATTTTATACTAAAGAATAGATATATCCAAAGTATAGAGAAAATTTGATGTATAATTGTGTCCTCATGAATTTAGTTGTATGATGTCTTCTCTTCCTCCAACTTGTAAAATGTCCTCCAATAGTGAAAAGGGGAAGCTATTGATAGCTTGATTCAAATCTTGTAAATTACTTATGATGGTTGTATAAATGATTGATGATAAAATACTTAGAAGCTCTAGTATGGTTACACATTTATGTTGGGAATAGGATGCCATTTAATTGCAATCCTAAACATTATTTCATGTATCTCCTAAGTCCTTGGAAAGTGTTCCCCAAACACTACGACTAGAAAGAGATTAAATTCAAATGAAATGAACATGTAAATTGACATTTGTAATTAATTCTAAATGATATGAACATGTGGGGATGCCCATGAAGAGCTCCTACAAAATAGGAGCACATGGGACACCCACATGGAAGGTGGAACCCACATTGAGTTGTGTTAACTATTTGAATAAAAAGAAAACACTTCTGTAATGCATGTAAAGATCTTAGAAGTTAGGGATTGATGTTTACATGCATGGAGTTCAGTTCAGTTTAGTTCAGTTCAATTCAATTATGATTCAGTTATCTTCAATTGCATGTAGTTAGTTTCAGTTGAATGCTATTTGACTTTAGTTGACTGGAATGCATGACTAATGACTTGAGTTGCATGACAAATAATAGGTAATACATTTAGTTAAGTGGGGATGATCAATCATGCATGATATTTGCATAAATGGTGGAGAGATATGTTTCAGTTAACAGAGATTGACTTGGACCCACCTTGGGCGTCCAAGTTGGCATCTTGGAGTTAACACTTTTTCATGATAAGATATTTTATAAGGCCGAGTTAAGTGGGCCCATTATTGGGCGCCAACTTTGAGGATACACTTAGAAAATATCTTTAGAATCAACGTTGAGTTATGAATTCAGTTTGGGATGCCCAAATGGATGAAGGAGTTGCTTTGACATTGTTCTTCACTATAGAACTCTACTTGCAAATAATAGGTGTGGGTTTTTGTGAGATAAGCATTGTGCTTTGCAATTGTAAAATCTTTGGAGTTTACAAGGCTCATTATTGTCTATATATTGTAGCAAGTTGAAGAGAGTTTATTAGATTTTATTGCATGTTGTGAAGAAGAATTGTTGAAGGAAAAAGAAACATCTCAAGCAAGGATTGGAATTATTGCAATCTTATTTTGAGATTAAATAATACATTGATTCTTGGTGGAGTTTTTTCTCGAAAGGGTTTCTCCACAGTAAATGCTGTGTAACTTCTATCTTGCGGTCTGATTCTTCTACAATCTTCTGTCTACTTCTACAAATGGTAAAATGAATTAAACAGATAATCATCCACAAACAAATTGTAACAAAGAACACTTAATTAGATCTACAGTATAATAGTTTTACAAGTTTTAAAGCTACATAATTACCTCCATTTTTCAATAATTTAGACACTTATAATGGAAAAACTAGTATATATAGTGAAGGATGATTATGTTGGGCTAAAATAGACAATATCATCTAATTATGTAATTAATTAATTAAGTCCCTCTTTTACTTTATTTAAACTTAAGCTAAACTTAAGAGTGTTTTTTCTTTATTTAGGTCATGTGCTTCTTTGTTTCATAACATAGGATGAGGAAAAATGTCATGATATAATGAAATATTCACCTAGAGTTTCATTTAGGGTTGTGTTTTGCTTTTACAAGAATTCATTATTGTACATTATATTAATTTGGACAACATCTATAATTTATTGAATAAAGGTTGTCATTTATGTCAAAGGAGATATGGTTAGAGGTGACACTATTTTTTTAGGAGTTATACTATCATACCTATCTATGTTGGTAATTGTACTGTCATATCATTTTGAGTTACAAAAGTATATATTGCTAGCTATATTGATAAAAGAAGTTGAGGAGTGTTTGTGTTCTAGAAGTATGTTGTGTATAATTAGATGTATCATTCTTGGATATCAATATCATGCATTTATCTATTCACTATGATAGAAGTAATCTGGAAAGCTATACCTAAATATTTCAATTTAGTTTCTCAGGGTAGAGAGATTTCTCTAGCAATACAATTATGTTCTATATTTCTTCCAGAAGGTGAGTTTGACTTTGCAGTTTGAAAAGAGAGTATGCCCACATGTGTTCTATCATATTCTAGAGTTTCTGGAGGATGTGTTCAACATGCAAGAAGTTTTAAATGAAAAAAGGCTTTGTGTGCTTGTCTGTCAACTAGTTGGTGTTTGAGAACTATGTGGTAACGACTAATAGCATGTGATATTCAAAGCTAGCATGTGGTGTCAATATAGGAATTCATTAAGGATCATGTCGAAATGTACAACATCATGTTTTTTTGGTGGAAAAATTTTGATTCAAGACCAACTTGTTAACGTTTCATGTAATTTGAATTTAGGTCCACCTTATATCATCCTAGATAATTGTGGACCCCTGGCCTACATAAAAGAGAGTTAATATAATTTCATGTATATATTCATCAGTCAAGCAAGTATAATTGAAGAAGATGGTGGTGAGTGTATATACAAGTAGACGATTGTGCGAGCAAGTGTTAGTTGATGTATTCAGTGTGCACCATTATCAAAAGATATTAAGAAGTGTAGTGGAGTGTATGAATCAAGTTCAGACTGTTTGTAAGCTATGCATTCAACATTGAAGGTTCACAAAATTTATCTCTATAATTTTGTAGGATTGGTGTTCTACACATACAACTAGTGCTCAAATATTTGTATTAGGGATTGGTGTCTCTAGTAGGTTGGTGCCTACAAGAAAATTTGGAGATTGGTGTCTTTGGTAGGTTGATGCCTACTTTAGATTGTAAAATTCACTTGTTATATTCTTACATTGTGAGGTTGTATTTGGATAGTAGATCCAAGAAACTATTCTCACTGTGGTTCTTCCCATCTTCGATTTCCATGTATATCTGGTGTTCTATTGTGTGAATTTATGCTCATGATTATTTCTTGATTAGTAGTAGTGAAGATTCAAGTTTCATATTCATATGCATGTGTTTGAGGTAATTTAAATAGTTTTGATTCATTGATTCACCCCCTCTCAGTAGATTGTGTGCCCTTCAATTGGTATAAGAGCCAAGTTCCTTTGGAGAAGCCTAACATATTAAGGTAGATCAAGGATGGCACACTCAGTATCTCAAGAAGTATTATCTACAAATAAAGCACCATTCTTTGATGGATCCAATTATGCATTTTGGAAAGTTAGGATGGAAACATACTTGATGGCTCTAGGTCTTGAAATATAGATGTCAATTATAGAGGGATATATGATTCCTAAAAATACTCCAAGGTATTAGGTTGGAAAGAAGGCTTGTGAAAATAATGCTAAGGAAAGGAATGTTATTTTATGTGGTTTTTCTAACTCAAAGTTTGTGAAAGTTATGCAATGCAGGATAATGAAGTATGGGAAAAATTACACACCATCTATGAAGGTGATGAAAAAGTGAAAGAAGAAAATATCCAAGATCGTAGAGCTCAGTTTGAAAGTCGGAAAATGAAGGAGGAAGAAAGAATTGCCACATTTCTTCTTTGGGTTGATGAGGATGTCGACTCTATGAGAGGTCTTGGTGAAGAATTGAAAGAAAGCATGGTTGTGAAAAAAAAACTCAAATCTCTTTCTAGAATATTTGACTCTAAAGTTTTTTTTGTTGAAGAAGCTAAAGATCTGAATGCTTTAAAAATGGTTGAATTACATGTAATATTGACTACTTATGAGATGAGGTTTGATAGTAAAAAACAATAAGGAAAGAGGCTGCATTTAGGGCATCCAAGAAGCAAGTTGATCTAGATTTTGATGTTGGATTGAGTCCAAAAGAATCAAACATTATCATAAATTTACAAAGAGCTTTAAGAAAGTATAAGGCAAGTTACCTTTCAAATGTTTTAATTATGGTGAAGTAGGAAATTTTATGGCTAAGTGTCCTTATAAGGACTCTAACAGTGTTGAGCAAAAGTATGGAAATAAAACATTTTAGAAAGGTAATAAAGGTCAGAGGAAACAAAAGAGCTTCTTCATTAATGAGGAAGGTTACTCTATTGATGAAGAAGTTGAAGATGTCTTTAGAGATGGAAAAGAAAAATATGTATTCATGGCCATGGCAACTGTTGAAGATCCTGCAGAGATGAATTCTAGAAGTGATGATGAAGTGGATCTTGTGGAAGAATTACTCTATGCCGGAAAGGAAATCAAGAGGATGAAGAAAAGGATTATTGGAGAAGTGAAGGGTAAAAATATTTTACCCCAAAATTTTGAGAGTGCAAAAAGGATAATCATAGATCTAAAGGTGCAAGTAGAAGAAGAAAAAAGAATTGAAGAAGTTATGACTGAAAGGTTACTATAAAAAAACAAGGACTATGAGAAACTTGAAGCAAAAATTGTCACTAAGAAAATATTTTGAAAAATTAAGTCATTAGTTACAATTGATGTTTGGGAAGATTACTGAGAATTTGGATTAGATGTTAGGATGTCAGATATCTCCACATGTCAAAATTGGTATTGGCTTTTATGATCAGAAGAACAAAGTGATAGAACAACCAGTAAGTTCTAATAAAGGGAGTCTGAAAGAGATTGGTTCTAGAAGTTCAAAATCTGAAAGGGTTGTCACAAGTGATGAAATCAAAGCACAAAATGATGGTTTCATCCAAGTAAAAAAGAATAATAGGAGATCCAGAAGATAGGGATGAAATACTAGGTTCAATTATTCATTTTTTGGTTATTGTTTTAATTGCAATAATTTTGACCACAAGGCTATGGACTGTAGGAAGGTCTAGTAAGAACTAACTTTGTTAGCAGTAATGCATTTGCACCTCTATATAATTTCAATATTATTTTCTATAAATGCAAAAAATTGGACATATTGCTAGGAACTACAAAAGCAACTTTGTGTGTCCTCCTCTACCAGAAACAAGAAAAAAAGGGTCAAAAAGTTGAATTCATGAATCAAATTTTTTTTGGAAGAAGATACCGAAAGAGAAAAGGTTAGAGAAATCAATGATACCAAAAATTGAACTACATGCTCAAAAGGAGAAGAATCTATGGATTGTAGACAATGGATGTTCAAGTCACATGATTGGAGATAAAATTATGTTCATGAATTTCAAGAAATTTGATGGAGGATTTGTGACTCTTGGAAATAACTCTATTGCCAATATTATCGATAAGGGTACTTTAATTCTTGATGGTGGTACGGAAAAAATCATGATATTCTATATGTTGAAGGACTAAAACATAACCTTTGAGTGTTAGCCAAATGTGTGAAAAGGGTTACCAGCTTTCATTTACTAATAAAGGGTGTGAGATATGAAAATCCTATACCAAAGAACTAATTTTGGAAGGAAGCAGGACAAATAGTGATATATATCATCTTAGTGAGCTAAATGGACAAAATTTCCTGACTATATAGAGAGTAGAAATTTGGATCTGACACGAAAGATTGGGACACATCAATTTTGATGACATTGTGAAGATTAGCTCAAAGGTAATGGTTTGGGATATGATAAAGATCAAGAAGCCTCATTCTACAAGCTACAAACTATGCCATGAGGAAAATAGACAAAGTCCAGATTCCCCACAAAGAAATATTCCACATCAAATCCATTGGATTTGATCCATACAGATCTATACAGACCAATGAGGACAAAAAGTCTACAAGATGACATGTGTTTTATGATGCTCATTGATGATTACATTAGTATGACTTTGATCACTTTTCTAAAATAAAAATAAGAAGCATTTGAGAAGTTTAAACAATTCAAGGAATTAGTTGAGAATGAAATTTGAACCATCAAGTTTTTGAGGTCAAATAATGGTGAAGAATTCACTTCTGACTGGTATGATTCATTCTGTGAAGAACATGGGATCCAGAGGAAATTTTATGCTCCAAGGACTCCATAGAAAAATGGAGTTGCAAAAAGGAAGAACTGAATAATACAAGATATGGAAAGAACAATGTTGAGTCAAGAAAATATATCAGATACATACTGGAGAGAAGCAATTTAGAGTGTAGTGTATATTCTAAACAAAGCTTAGATCAAACCTAAGTCTGATAAAACACCATATGAGCTATGGAGAGGAAAGCTAGTTTCAGTCAAATATTTCAGGATTTTTGGAAGCAAATTCTACATTAAAAGAGATGAAGAAAATTTGGGTAAGTTTGAATCTAGATCTAATAAAGGTATTTTCCTTGGGTACTCTATGACAAGCAAAGAGTATAGGTGTTAAAAGTGGCTGAAGAGGATTGTGGAAAGTGAAAATGTGAGATTGAAGAGACAATTTAGTCTACCAACATTCTAGAAGAAGATGATGTAGATCCAGTTCGTAGCAATGATGAAGAATCAAAAGTTGATTCTGAGAACACTACTACAAAGAATCCATCAAGGTATATATAGAAAAACCATTTTGAAGATCAAATTATAGGAGACAAGAATAGTGGAGTATAAACCCAAAGAAAAAATAGAAAATAAAATGAACAAGCACATTTTGCATTGTCAAAGATTGTACCAAAATCCCATAAAAAAGAAAGAAAAGAAAAGGGTTGGATAGAAGCCATGAAGGAAGAGTTGATTCAGATTGAGAAAAATAAAACTTGGGAACTAGTCCCGAGACCTAAAGGCAAGAATTTTATAGGTATTAAATGGGTTTTTAGAAAAAAATTGAATGAAGATGGAGAAATAATCCATAACAAGGCCAAACTTGTGTGTAAGGGATATGCTCAAGTTGAAGGAATTGAATTTGAAGAAATTTTTTCTCTATTAGCAAGATTGGAAGCAATAAAAATATTTTTGGCTCTTTCAATATTTAAGAATTTCAAGGTATATCAAATGGATGGGAATTATGCATTCTTGAATGGTTTGTTAGAAGAAGTTTGCATTGAGCAACCAGAAGGCTTTCAGATAATCTAGATTTTGTATGTAGGTTGAAGAAGGATCTATATGGACTTAAACAGGCTCCTAAAGCTTGGTATTCTAGGTTGGGAAAGTATCTAGAACAACAAGGGTTCTAGAGATGTAGTGCAAATACAAATTTGTATATAAAAACAAAAGGTGACAACTTGTTGATTTTTGTTATCTATGTTGATGGAATTAACTTTTGAGGAAGAAATGATGATGTGTAAGGAGTTCTGGAATACAATGCAGAGTGAATTTGAAATGTTAATGCTCAGATAATTATCTTTCTTTCTTGGTTTAAAAATTGCTTAGTCAGATAAAGGCATATTTATTTCTCAGAACAAATACATCAAGGAGATGTTGAGTAAGTTCAAGATGAAATAATGTAAACTGGTATGTACACCTATGGTTACCAGATGTAAGCTGAGTACAGATGATGAATCTTCTCCAACAAACCAAACCTTGTATAGTACCATGTTTGGTAGTTTATTGTATGTGACTGCATCTAGACTAGATATACTACATGCAGTTGGAAAGGTAGCTAGATTTAAGGAAACACCTAAAGAAACTCATGTCAAAGCCATAAAGAGAATATTCAGATATCTTAAAGCTATAATGAATTTTGGTTTGTGGTATCTTAAGAGTGAAAATATCATTATAACTACATACACATATGCATATTGGGCATAAAGCATAGATGATCAGAAGAGTATAAGCAGTGGAGCTTTCTTTCTTGTTGATAGTCTTGTATCATGGTTGAGCAAGAAATAAGATTTAGTTTCCTTATCTATAGTAGAAGCATAATACATTATGGTAGCCATATTGCACTCAGGTGCTATGGATGAAACAAAACCTGAAGGAGATGAATATATATATATATTTTTTAGACTGCAGGAATCGGGTAGCACTACCCCCTATAAACTGCAGTGCGCCTGGTAAACTTTTTAACGTGACCGGCGGCGCTGGCGCGACACGCCCTCCGGTACCACGGGACGGGGGGAGACTAGAACTCGTGACCAGCAGAGCCGCAACGGAATTACTTAGCCAACCGAGCTAGGGCCCCCGCCCGAAGGAGATGAATATTGAATTTGATGAACCTATTTATATTTTGTGTGATAACACCAATGCTATATACATATCAAGTAATTTAGTAATGCATTCAAGGAAAGAACATATTTCTATCAAGTATCACTTTTTAAGGAAGACGGTTGCAAAAAGGAGGTAAAGATGGAGTATGTTGAGACTAAGGATCAAGTAGCAAATATTTTCACAAAACCGTTTCCTAAGGAGACTTTTGAGTTTTTATAGAAGAAGCTAGGAGTTATTTCTCCCTCTTCTTGAATCAAGAGGAAGTACAAGTTGAGGGGGAGCTTGGTATCCCTACCACAAGAAGGCTTGGTGGTCTTGTAGAATGTTTTTAGAAGTAGTGTGGTATGGACCTAGGGGGATCTACCTAGTGTATAGGAGTGGATTTGTACCCCTCTTGCAAATTCCCCTTTTATACCCTCTACTTTAGGAAAATCAAACCCGACTAAGAAATTCCACATCACCTATCTACAATGCATCCACTTGGTGCTTGTCCTTTGTATCCGTGGGGGAATTTCTGTCAGGGACGCATGCACGACATGTAGATGTCTGCACGACATGTAGATGTCTGCACGACATGTAGATGTCTGCACGACATGTAGATGTCTGCACGACATGTAGATGTCTGCACGATATGTTCTCACCCCTGATAGATTCTTGCCTCTAGAATCCACAGGTATGTTATGTTCCCAATTGAGGATGAAGTGTAAAGCCTCTGTGTCAACCAACCAACCCAAGAACGACTCTTTCTCTCCCATTTTCATCTTCAAATGCATCTATATCTCATTTTGATTTCATCTTCTACAATCTCTTGAGCATCTCTTGGAAAATTTTCTACAAGCCTTTTGATCTCTCATACTCTTGAGCATTGCTTAGCAATTTTTTGCTCCATCAACTCCATTAAGAATGTGTTGTGCTACCATAGAAGCTACAATTTTGGTGTTTTGTGAGACCTCCTTCATCACCATTACAGTTGTGTTGACTTTTCCAATTCTGTAGTCTTGCATTCTCCCTTCATTGGCCTTGAGTTCCTTTGGGTGGAGGTGGTATTGCTTCACTATCCTTCTTTCATTGTGGTTTGATAGAGTAGCATTGTGTTTTTTGAAGTGTTTGATATTCTCCTTCCAAAATTTCCTTTATCGTGTTTCTATTTCTCTCTATCTATTTGGTTGTTCGTGGAGGTGGAAACACCAAAGTGGGGTTTTAACTGAGGAAAAACCCTATATATCCCCAAAATTTTCCTCTCTTGGATGTGTGTAGGTATGTGCTCATGTGGAGCTTGCTGGTGAACAGGGTTTCTCATGAGTTTCTCTTTCGTCACCTCCTTCATCATCTTACTAGTCACTTTATTTATTCTGTTCATTATCATTCTTGTTAGTATTTTAGATATTAGGTACTATGTAGTTAGTTGGTTTTTGTTCCTTTCATTGTAATTAACACTTTTTTGACTGTACAAACACTAGTGCCCTAGAGAGACGTTAGCACATCGTGCTTTCGTCCCTGACCTATGTTGTTGTCCTCGGGAAAAGAGTTGTTTGAGGTACAATTCGGGTTCCAAAAACCTACTCACTTAGCCCCATCCAAACATTTAGATTAGTAGAGTGACATAAGCACTTGAGAGTGCTATTAATTCTCTATATTTGATATAAATGCTTATCCAACCCGAGGTAATTTAGGGTAGCCCTCCGCTCTCGACTCTCCATGACCTGGAGCCTTGGTGTGGTTGGTCCCCCTAATCTACATTTTAGTAAACTTGGCATGAACCATTTTGGTTCTGTTTAGCAATGCTGAAAAGCACTTTCCTTTTATCCTAGGAGCATTATGGGTGTGAGTGTTGTGAGGTGTCTCACCTTGCAACCCAACCTATGACCCCTAGTGGCATAGTTGGAAGGTTCTATAGGCATCACATAATGAAACCTTAGCTGGGTCACTATCTAGTTGTAAAACCTTTGGGGCCTCTGTGAAAGTTCTATCTAGTATACGTGATGGCCTCCTTTTTGCATCTACCCATCCCATATGTAGAACCTATGAGTAGTTCTCCTAGTATAACTTTCACCTCGTAGGACTTTCCGATGAACTATAATAGAGATCCATCTCCCTTATACATCCCTGCACGAATCAATGGAAACATTTTAACAGGTGTTCTTGTTGACCCCACCTATCGGGTGAATGTCATTACTAAGGAGATTATGCTAATTAATTTCTTTCATAGGGATGGGTATGATGAATCCAAGAGCGCCATCCATACACACGATGGGATTTCCATACCTCCCATCGACTGCATCACCTTGTCTTTCTTAGTTTGACATAAGTCAGTAAATTTACTCTTTGACATAATCCCGGGGTTTGAACTCTTCAGGATGAAACTAGGTACCCCCTAGTTGGTCGCTATGAATGTAGTTCCCTCGGTAGTGCATAAGTGTCTGAAGTTTATCCATGACGGTACATGTCATGTAGTCCATGACACTGACTGTAAGTTGCCGGTTACATGTGGTGGCTACTTGTTGGATCACTTTTGGCTTGTGCTCGTTGGTCTGTTTCCTCCTTGGACATACCTCTTGTACCGAACCTATGTGAAGTACAAGAGTGGGTGCTTGACACATGTACCATAGAAAAAAGGAAACTTGCTTGACATGAGAATAATTCATGATAAATTAGACTTAATGAGGCCTTGATTCAGGTGTTGTGAGGCATTTTATGCATCCACACTAGGTCTTGGACCCTTGCAAATTAAATAACATGCTTTTAACAATGTATTGTAAAGGTGTTGTAAAGTGTTGTAAAGGAATTTCATGCTTTTCTAGACTTAATCAACCTATTTATCCCTAATTCAACATTAAAAAATATGTTTAATAACATTATCACATTAATCTAGAAGGCTTGTAAAATAAACTTTAATGTTAAACTAGTGTTGTAATGTGTTTTGCACATTCACATTGGTTCTTGTGCCTTCCTAGGCTATGTGGACCTTATTTTAGTGTTGTAAAGTGTATTTAATCACACTTTCACATTGAATTCTGTGTCCCAATCCCTAATTGACCTTCACATCATCATTAATAGGCCCCTAATAACCCATATTGTGCATCCTGAGGCAAAATTTAATAAAATATCTAACCAAGTTGCAATTTAAACCTTATTTCCATATCTCCTAGCATCTTAGCTGTCAAAATGGCTATTGTGGGACCCATTATCCATCCATGGCGAATTAGTCCCATCCAAGTGGGACCCATTCGCCATGGGAAGCGAATAAGTCTCATTGGCTCATTTTTTACCTTTGAGCGTGAAAAATTAAAATTTAAGTTTATTATTTTCACATGTCGGCCTTAGGGATCCAATTTTTGGGCTAATAAGGTGAATTGTCTATAAAATAAACTCTCTAAAACCTAAATCACATTCATTCTTCATTATTCATCCATCATTCTTCCATCTCAAGTCAAGCAACTTAGGGTTTCATCATTACAAGTCACCAAGATAGCAATTTTTAGACATTCAAGGGTTGAATCTTCATGTTTTGTTGCATACATTCAAAATAAATCATCATGGAAAGGTATTCAACTCCATTATTACATGTTTCATTCCATTCTTTCATCATTTTGGTTTATTTACCTAAAAGGGGTTTGACTAAGGCAAACCCCCATGCCTCTCTTGTCTTGTGTGTTTGCAGATTTAAGCATCTTGGAAGATTGGAAATCATTGAATATTGCATTGAAGATTTTTTTAGGTCTTCTCTTCATTGATCAAGTCAAAATATCAATAAAAACTCACTTTCAGGTTTAGAAATTAGAGTTTCAAAAGTGGACATATGTAGGAAGTCAAAGTATAGATTGAGAGCTCCTATTTCCTCTTTTGGATATTCAAAAATTCAAAAGTGGACTCATTCACCATTAGTGGTGAATGAGTCCCATTTCCAAGCATGAACAGGGTTTTTTGCATTTTTGGATACCCTTTTGTTTGAAACGGGTTCCGACTTAGTTTCACAGAACCAAGACTAATTCACCCGGAATGGCGAATGAGTCCCAGTAGGCCAAATTTCCAGCATTAGAAATATTTCAAGTGTCATTTCTAGCCTCCTTCATCAAACTCCCAGGTGCACTCTATTCAACCCTCATTCATTTCTGTTTTGTATTCATTCATATTTTAGTTCATGCTTGCATATCACATTATGTTTTCAAACATTGCATATTTCTTAGGTTCTACATTCATAATTAGTCAGTTAGTTCATTTAGTTGTATTTAGATCATCTCACTTAGCCTTAATCACATCATACATTTCCTAATTTGAGTGAACCACCTATATTTTGGTGGGGTTTATCTCTCCTTTTAGGTGAAAGATCCTAAGAGTGCAAGAGTAGCTTATAAATCTCATGCCCAAAAATCTATGGTTCAATGCCTGAGGTGAGATATCCTCCTTCTCCCTATGCCATCTCGCATAGGGCTTTTCTGAAGTCTGATAACGATGCCACCTTGGCTCGGAGAAGGGAGGAAGAGAAGCATGCTCGAGGTTCTTCTTCCTCCTCTTTCATTGTCCCACCTATCACTTCCTCTTTCCCTACTGCGACACCATTGTTTTTTGTTCCTAGGAATTTGTTGGAGAACCTGATGGTTCCTGTTTGGTGAAATCCAAAGCATCTAGTGCTCGAGCTTCCTGTCTTACCCATAGTCCCTCGTCCTGTTCGATATGGTAAGGGGAAGGGTCCCCATGGGGAGTCCTCTATGTCTCGACCTCTGCAACCTCCTATCGCTCTTTCCCCTAAGGCAGTGAATGGGAAGAGGCCCATCACTGAGGTGTTAGAGCCAACTCTCCCTATTGTTGTTCCAACCTCTTCTCAATCTCTCCCTCATGTTCCTATCCACGAGTCTCTCCCTCTGTTGGAAATGACCATGATGGACACTCCAATGGTTGAACAAGAATCCTCCATTCCATTTCAGCCTCTAGCCTCTTGCTCCCGGAGTCATAGGAACCACCTTGCGTGTGAGCGCAAGCATTGGAGAAATGCTCTAGCCACTGAGCAGGCCTCCCTATAGAGGAAGGAAGGGGAGTCAATAGTTTCTACCTTGACACCTTCTATCATAACCTCCTCTTCTGTCCCCTTTGCTTCAATTCCTTCAATCTTGATGCTACTTCCAACTCTTGCTGCTAGTGTAAATGTTCTTAACCCAAGAGGGTGTAGGTGTTTATTGCTCC
Organism: Sequoia sempervirens; assembly: GCA_007258455.2. Taxonomy (NCBI): domain Eukaryota; kingdom Viridiplantae; phylum Streptophyta; class Pinopsida; order Cupressales; family Cupressaceae; genus Sequoia; species Sequoia sempervirens. The sequence continues at coordinate 121,686 of VDFB02347224.1, forward strand.
TTTGGTTGAGCCACCTCTTATGATGTCCCTCCCAAACATCCTACCATTTTCAAATCCTGTGGACATGCCGAATACCTTGGTGGTTTCCATCTTGATTTTCTCCTCCTCCTTCACACCTTCTACCTTGTCTGTGGGGATCTCACATCCTTTGATGAAGCAGAAGATGGAGGATGGCCCTACTAGTAATGGGGGTTGCAAAAGGAGTTCACTTTCTTCAGAGGGTGGTTTTTAATTAGCATGTGTCATTCTAGTGACAAAGGAAGTTTTGATGTCCCTAGAGTTTGTCACTGCTCTCAAGTCTCTCGGTGAGCCTAGCAGTGAATCTAGGGAACTTCCTCCCTCACCCATAGAGTTAACACATGGCACCCCTATGAATTTTTAATTCTCTAGATGAGGTCCTGACCCTTTTGATGATCTTTGCAAATTCATTGAATTTTAACCCACAAGAACTGAGCAGAGGAGACCTTGAAGGGTCTCCTTCCTTGGCTCTTGTTGCAGGGGCATTAGAGGTTTCCCCCCTTGATATTCTACCCTTGTAGGCTCATCCGCCTTCCCCGTATAATGATCTAGATTGGGAGGTTGATGAACTCTTGGTTGATGAGGACTAGGGGGAACCTCTTCTTTATTTTTAGTGTATATTTTGTGTGTGTTTGTGTTCCCCCGTGTTTACTTTATGTGTTCTTGGATGACCCTTTTCACCCTCACAGGTACTTAGATACATGAGTGTTTATGTGTTGCAAAACTTCTTCTATTTGTTACATCATTCTTCCTCTATTATGTGTATTGATTTTCGACAATTAGGGATGATGCAAAGTGTTGGGAGAATTTAGGCTTCCCTTCCATGTTGAGCCAATTTTTTTTTTTTTCTTCTTCTTGTGCATTCTTCATATGGTCTAATATAGTAGGGGTTGATGATAGTTCATTAATATACTATTATACTTGTTTATCTATATTTATGAGTAGCTCTAACCTAGAAATATTAGATCGCCCTTGTGTCCCTTGTTCATGATGTTAATTGTCTCTTTTTACATTGTTGTTCTCTCATCTTTCATGCTTGCTTCATGATGTTGTGGTGCTCATGTGTTGTCCCTCGTGTGTGTGAAAACATTACCATGACTACATCTCACTATGTTTTGCGAGCCACAACATCAATTTTTCATTCTCTCTTTTCTCTCCTTAGGATGTCACGTGCCTCTCCATTCAACATGCACCATCCGAAGGGGGGGATATCATGTCACTTTGATTTTCAGATAATGCAATTGATGGCCAACAAATCCTTTCTCAAACATCTTTTCAAAACATTTTTCAAAAATCACATTCCTCAACAAGGACCCCTAGCAAAATATTTTTTCCTTCATCATGGGTTCATAAAGAAAGAAATTGAAAAGCCATCCTTCGAGGAGGGAGCACCTTCTCTTGATGGCGAAGTTTAACCTTCCCCTTGTGAGGGGACCTTCTTCCTTTTGAATTCCTTGATGAAGTGAACATCTTTCAAAAGGATTCCTTGATGTTGAATCGATTTGCAAAACACATTCTTATACTTTCAAATAGCACGTCCCTTTAGTGGACCCCTCTTCTTTTGAAGGGATCCCAAGGGACCCCTTTGAAAGCTCTTCCTTCAATTCCAACTATCTGTATGATTGTCTGCATGTCTACATGCGTGGTTTCTTTTTGATTTCTAACATGTTTTATCTGTAGATTAACATATTGCTTTGTAGGTGTGCCTGTGAAGCTACTTTCCAGTCTGACTCTGTGAAGTCCCCTACATCGAGCTTCCTTAGGAGAGAGTACCTAAGGTGCCTTCTTTGCAGGCTTGAGGTTTGTGAAGCACTTGCATCCTGTAGGATTTGTCCATCATTGGTCTATGAGCCTTCAATGTACTTTTTTCAACTCTATGGTTCTGAGGATCTACGAAGTCCTTTGTTTGAACTTCCTCAAGAGAGTATCTATGGAGTTATTTTCTTTCTATGCACTTTCAAGCTTTCCATATTATAGTTTTCTTCCTCAATGGTTCAGGTATACATTTCTAAACTTTCCGATCTACTTTACTGAACATTCATTGAAATTTATGCTTGCTAAAGTGGGGGAAAAATGTATAGGAGTGAATTTGCACCCCTCTTGTAAATTACCATTTTAAACCCTCTACTTTAGGAAAATAAAACTCGACTAGGAAATTCCACATCACCTATCAGCAATGCATCCACTTGGTGCTTGTCCTTTGTGTCAATGGGGGAATTTCTATCACGGACGCACATGTGGCACATGAATGTCTGCACGATGTGTTTTCATCCCTGACAAATTCCTACCTATGGAATCTGTAGAGACATTGCGTTCCCCATTAGGGATGAAGCATAATGCCTCTACATTGACCAGCTAACCCGAGAACAACTATTTCCCTCCCATTTTCATCTTCAAATGTATCTATCTCATTTTGATTCCATCTTCTACAATCATTTGAGCATCTCTTGGAAAATTTTCTACAATCTTGTTGATCTCTCATACTCTTGAGCATTACTTAGAATTTTTTTGCTCCATCAACTCCATTAAGAAACGTGTTGTGCTACCATAGAAGCTGCAATTTTGGTGTCTTGCGAGACCTCCTTCATCACCACTACAACCATGTCAACTTTTCCAAATTCATAGTCTTGCATTCTCCCTTCAATGACCTTGAGTGCCTTTAGGTGGAGATGGTTTTAATTCACTATCCTTATTTCATTGTGGTTTGATAAAGTACCATTGTGTTTTTCGAAGTGTTCGATATTCTCCTTTCCAACATTTCCTTTATCGTGTTTCTATTTCTCTCTATCTATTTGGCTGTCCGTGGAGGTGAAAACACCAAAGAAGGGATTTGAATGAGGAAAACCCCTATATAGCCCCAACATTTTTCCTCTCTTGGTTGTGTGTTGGTACGTGCTCATGTGGAGCTTGTTGGAAAACTGGGTTTCTAATGATGAGTTTCTCTTTCGTCACCCCCATCATCTTACTAGTCAATTTGTTTATTCTATTCATTATCATTCTAGTTAGTATTTTAGATATTAGCTGTTAAGTAGTTAGTTAGTTTTTTCTCCTTTCATTGTACTTTACACTTTTTGATCGTATGGATGCCAACACCCTAGAGAGACACTAGCACATCGCGTTGTCATCCCTAACTTGCACTATTGTCCTTAGGTAGAGAGCTATTTGAGGTACAATTCAGGTTCCAAAAACTTGCTCACTTAGCCCCATCTAAAAATTTGGATTAGTAGACTGAAAGAAGCACTTGAGAGTGCTCTTCATTCTTTATCTTTGACCTAAAATTCTTATCCAACCTGAGGTAGTTTGGGAAATCCCTCAACTCTCAGCTCTTCTTGACTTGGAGCCTTGTTGTGGTTGGCCCCCCTACTCTACACCTGGAAAACAAGTTTTCAGATTTTGTAGAGTACTGTAAATGCAATGGGAGTGTTAAACTTTACAATTTTATTTTGTATTATTCAAGAAGGTGAACTTGGATCTATGGTTTGAATGGAGAGTATCCCACACATGTTCTATCATACTCTAGAGTTTTCAAAGGATACATTCAACGTGCAAGAAGTTTGAAATGATAGAAAGCTATATTTGATTTTCTATCAACCAATTGGTGTTTGAGAGCTATGTGGTAAAAAATAGTAGTGTGTGTCATCTAAATATAGCCTGTGGTGTCAAGATAGGACCTGGTTAAGGTTCTTGTGGGAGTACACAACATCATGTTCTTTTGGAAACAACACATTTGATTTAGGACTGACCTATTACATGTTTCATGTAATTTGAATTTAGCTCCTTATAGTTAATTGCTAACCGTTGGCTAACATAGAAGAGAGTTAATGTAATGTCATGTATGTATTCATCAATCAAGTGGATGCACAATGTGAATTATAATTGAAGAAGAAGGTGGTGAGTATATATACAAGCAGGAGATTGTGTGAGAAAGTGCTAGCTGATGTATTCAATGTGTGCCATTATTAGAAGATCTTAAGAAGTGCAGTGGAGTTCTAAATCAATTTCAATATATTTGTAAGCTGTGTATTTAACACTTAAGGTCTATAAGGTTTATCTATGCAATTTTGTAGAATTCATGTTGTACCCATAGAGCTAGTGCTTAGATTTTTGTATTGGGGATTGGTGTCTTTAGTAGGTTGGTACCTACAAGTACATTTGGATATTGGTGTCTTTGGTAGGCTGGTGCCTACTTCATATTGTAAAATTCACTTGTTATATTCTTACATTATGAGGTTGGATTTGGACAGTAGATCCAAACAACTATTCTCACCGTGGTTTTTCTCATCTTCGGTTTCCATGTATATTTGGTGTTCTATTGTGTGAATGTGTACTCATGATTATTTCTTGATTAGCAGTAGTGAAGATTCAAGTTGCATATTTAGATACATGTGTTTGAAGTTGAACCAAAGCGAAAATGGGTGTCCACCTTTTGGGAGATGAAACTAAGCCTATTTCATACTTTAGTTCATTAGGAAAACAAGATCCCTCAACCAAGTGACTCAATTGAGGGAAGGACTAGGGGTTTCCTTGTGTGATTAGATTGGGGTTCACCATTAAATAAAGCTTCAAAGGAAAAATGAAAACATCTATGCACAAAACCATATAAACTTAAGTGCATGAAATCAGACTGACAAAAGATAATGAAACAAAAGGGTACTTGGAAGAATGATGGAGTCAAAGCAAGGTTTGTAACCCTAAAATTCTACTTTTTGAAGTGCACTGGGAATCATATTCTAGGTTGGGAGATTTAGTCCTACTACAAGAATCTGGGTAGAATCTAGAATCTTATGGTGACTATGTGGGATCTATAAAAAACTGACAAAAGGGCTATACCGAGATTCATACACCCAGAGGGGAAATTTAGTCCCATTGCTAGGGTTTGACTGATATTTTTGTAGCCTCTAGTGATCTTCTGTAGCTTCTGTCTTGTCTAATTCTTCAAGTCCAAAAGTTTGAATTCTGGCCTATACATGAGTTTCTGTAAAGATAACAACTTCTTGACAACTTTTGCAACTTTTTCTTCAAAGGATCTTCAAGCTCCAATTCACCTAAATCTGCAAACATACATCAAGAGAGAAAAATGTTGTTTTGTAAAGGAATATGGGTTTTCCTTTGTCAAACCCCGTTTTGGTAAGTAAACCTTGAAATAAAATGAAATAGTATGAAGGAATGATGAATGAACAAATGCAATGTTGAAAATCACCAAACCCTTGAAAGGAAGGTTGCAAACTTGTGTGAAATGGATTCAATGGATGTGGATCTTGACTCTTGATTGAATTCTTAAAGATTTGTCTTGAATGCTTGCTTGAATAATGAAACCTACATCACAAATGTTAGCTCTAAAACACACATGATGCATAAATACTTTGACATGATGCTTGAATCTTGCATGCTACTCCAAATGCTTGATGATTTTCTCTTGAATGCTATTGTAAAATGCTCACTTGAATGCTCATAAGATCACTTGAATTTGATAGGTTGTTCTTGTTAGGATTTCTTAGGTGAAATCATGTGAAATAAACTTGTATTTATACTTGCTTATGCCAAATTTCCCAAAATTACAACACTACAAGCCGACACCAGATCTAGGATAATAAAATCCCACCAAGAATTTGAATTAAAATAGGTTCAGGTTAAAGCAGGACTCATACACTAGGTTTGGCATATAAGTCCCAATGGCATAAACCTGGGACACAAAATCCAAGAAGTGTTAAGTTCAATGCAACATTTAAAATCAATTCTTGAGACCTAGGTGGGACCCATATGCCCAAGGTGGCATATGAGTCCCAAATCCCTAGATCTAGAACACATAACCTTAAACATTAGATTATGATTTGTCATTTGTTAAATGTTGGGGTTATACTCAAAAAAATGCATTTAATTAGGATTGTTGATGCAAAATAGGACCAATTAAGACATAAATGAATCAAATTTTAACAAGGAGGTCCCAAACAAGTTTAAAAATGTAAAGGGATACATTTTCCTACACTACATTTAGCCCCCACCTTAGTGAGAGGATGACCTTGCATCAAACTCATACTAAATTAGACTAATTCGCATCAAGGGGGGTCCAAGTGTACCAATGCTAGTGATATAGGAAAACAATGATCAAGAGGGATGATCAAGCCCTCAGGATCAAGATCCTATGGAAAACTAACATAGGCACAAAAGAACACACATGTGAATGATGTATGAAACAACAACAAGATACAAGAATACACTATCAAAGACATAAAAAAGAAAGAAAAGGAAAAAGAGAGGGTGGATCAAGCCTCAACTGTTTATCCAACTCAATGTGGATCAAGCCTTATATGTTTTTCCAAAAAAAAAATTACAACCGGAACATGATGTGTACTATGTGAACAAACACACACTCACATGGGCTAGTGAAATTTAGTATCCAATAGGTGATCCCCCCATAGAGATTCATACACACGTGACCGATATACACCCACACATACAAGCAAGTGGCTATGGGAAAGTCATGCCTATGGTTGGATCCCATATGTACTAACCATACCAAAGCTATACCTCCTGATAAATTTAATAATGTTCCACACAACATGAACAACAAGATCCATGAGGCAAGCAAAACTTTGTATGCTAACACCCATGAACAAACAAGATGGCTCCACAAGAAATCAAAGTGTGTTATGCAAGGTAGCCATATAACAATTATTGTAAATGAAAATAGTGTAAGGTACGTTCCAAGGGGTTTTTCTTAGTTCATGTAAGGTATTAACTTAGGGAGCATCATGCCTAATGTCTCCAAGAGAGGATAAGTCAAATAATAGAAGATTCACAACTTAGGGGATGCAGTGTGTTGCATCAAGCCACTAAGAGGAATATAATATGCTAAGAGAGATCATGCTTTTGAAGGACATCATGCCCAATGTCACCACAAAGAAAAAGATACATCTCATGAAGTAAGAAGACAACACAATGAAACACGAGTTGTAAAATGCAAAAAAATAATGCCAATGTATGCCCCCACTTTAAAGAAATTTATAGACACCATGTTGTGAGAAATTAGTTTAAAGCAACAAATAATAAATGTTAACAAAAAAGAGGAAATGAGAGCTTATTTGGAAAGCCATATTCCACACATATGTTTCCAAATGAAGTTACATCAAGAAAAGGGGTTGCCCCCAAAATGAAATCCCCAAGTATTTTTATTCATTTTTTCATGATTTCATGCTCAAAGTCAATTACTTGAACATCTTAGCACTTAGAAATATTATATTTACATGAGATTACATCATTTCAAATGCTTTAAATTGTATTAAGGTTACTGTTCTATGAATTTATCATTTGAGGATACATCATGGGTTTTTTTGTTCATCCTTTTATGGTCATCCTAAACAAGGATAATTATAATTCTTGGAAAACCAACATCTCGACACATCTCAAGTGGCCTAATATTTTTCCTTATCTTTATGGAATCATATTTGAACCAAAGACATCATGGAGTAGATTACCATGGTGTAACATCATTGATCATGTTGTAGGAGTGATTTTTTCTAATGTTGATTTTGACACTATGTGATGTTTAAAATATTGATTGTCCTCACACACACTTTGGAATAGAATTTGAGAGATCTATGGAGACCCTCATATCTCTCCATTCCTAGAGGATCCTATTGTAAAATATCGAGACTCAATCTCCATATTTTGTTGTTCCAAATTAGATTAGTATTACCGCATCCATGGCCCCTATTGATGTAGTGCAACATGATATTCATCATCTTCTAGATACATCTACTTAGGATTCATATCTATCAAACATATTATCCTTATTTGTGGAGTCTCATATTGTAGGCTTGGAGAATTATTTTGAGGAAATTCATCTCCTCATCTTTCATGATAGCAACATCATCACTATTAGCCCATCTTCATCATCTTTGGATCTTGTTCTATAGATCAGTATTCATAAGATTATGGATTGACATAATCTCATTCTTCCATGTGGATATTTGACCATTTTTTAGAGACACACATTTGTATTTGGATTCCCTATTCATCCATTTTATGGGAATGAGTTCTCTAATCACTAACAAATCTATTTATCCCTAAGGAGAGAAATTTTGTTTACATGCAATGGATCATGTTCTGTCTTTAGACTTTCATCATTGGCATAGTAACTACTTCTTTACAGGGGATTCATATTCTCATCTTCTCTCTCATATTGAGGGAACATTCAGTTTAATCATGTAATAGAAGCAATCCTTAGGGGTTCAAATTGAGTCATCCTTCTTTCCTTCTTTCACTTGTACATATTTTATCATTTTCTCTCTTTCAAAGAGGAGTTTTTCCCTTGATATTTTCTTGTTTTCTTTGGTTATGAGATTAATTTGTTTGTATATGGGTAGCTCAACAGGCCTTATAGTTGGGAACCATCTATGTATTCATCATTAGGCTTTTATCTTCTTACTAAGTTGTACTTAAGGGTGGGTGTTAGAGTAAAATAGAAATATCACCTAATTAGTTAATTACTCATCAATTAATTAATTAGGTCCCATTTTAATTTATTTGCACTTAAGCTAAACTTAGGAGTATTTTTACATATTTAGGTCCTATTCTTTTTTGTCTCATAGCATAGGATGAGGACACATGTCATGATCTAATGAAATCCTCACCTAGGGTTTTACCTAGGTTTGCTTTTTTATTTTATAAGAATTTATTATTGTACATTGTAATAATCCAACATCCATAATTCAAATGATTTTTTGGATCAAATTTCTCGAGGTTGCATAACATAATCATATTATTTTTCTCTCTTCGTGCGATAAGAGTTTTGGTTGCAAGTGGTTTTTGGGAACTGTGGGGCTCACTATCAAAGTTCCAAAATATTGGGCTCAAGTTTGGAGAGGGAAACAAGGTAATTCTTGAATATAAATTCTTTAAGAAAATATGAAATTGATTTAAAATGATCAAGATTTAGAAAAATATTGTATGTCATGATCTACTGAAATCCTCACTTAGGTTTTTATCTAGGATTGATTTTTTATTTTATAAGAATTTATATTATACATTGTAATAATCCAACATCCATAATTCAAATGATTTTTTGGATAAAAAATTTCAAGTGGTTTTTGGGAATTGTGGGGCTCACTATCAACTCCAAAATACTGGGCTCAAGTTTGGAGAGGGAAACAAGGTAATTCTTTAATATAAATTATTCAAGAAAATATGAAATTGATTTAAATGATCAAGATTTAGAAAAATATTGTATGCAAAGTCTCATGGGAAAAGGAAAAAATAAGTGTTCAACTCTTTTGAAAACAATTTTATTGCTAGGGAGAACTCACATTTGTAGATAATACATAGTGCTCTCTAGGGTGGACAAAGATATCACCAAGGCAAATCAACAAATTAAGGGCAGACTTATGGATTTTGGTCAATTTTCTTTTTGCATAAGAAAAGGTTATAGATATTTAGTAGTATAATTAGGCTGAATTTTAATGCATATAATATTTTAAAAGACTAACAAGACAATTTCACCATGGATGAAGAAGTTACAATATACGAGTTATATTTATCCCATACCACATAGGTTCATGTTTTATATTTATAATCATCATGTACATGCTTGTCTATTATTAGATACTTACATATTGTCACCTCAAAAAAGACATACCATAATACTTGGTGAATATTTCTTTTTATAATACATCATAAAAAAAACTCAAAACTTACTTGTACTTTCCTTGAATTGATTTCCTACATCTAGAATTATAATTTAACGGTTTAAAAGATTACATGAAATAATGATATTTTAAAAATAGAATTTGAAATGCTGACATGAATAATATCACTTACCATTTGTGTGGGATTGAGAAACATCACCTTGGAATGTGCTCCTCCCACTTGTAAAAAAAACCCAACTATACTACTTAAGTGCATTTTAAAGATAAATTTAGAAGAAATATTAAAAAGAAACATTAACAACATAAATTACAACATATATTAAAAAGAAGTCATAAAATAGTGGACACAATCAAAATTTCATCGCATCGTTGTAGTGTATCACAATTTCAATAAAATATTTTCAAATCCTTTTTGCGATGGGCTAAGCATATACGATGGTCGTTGATTATCCATACCATATTTGATCAATTTTCATTTTTAAACTTAACAAATGGATACATAGATGCATTCATTTTTCTTGAGTTTTCCTTAATTTCAATAAAAGATAACTTCCTACCACCGCTATAAGGAAACTTTTATAAGGTAGAGTAGTTCATTATAGCTAAAAGTTGTCAAAATTATGTGCAGATAAATTTCAAGTACTCAAGTGTCTTCTGCAAGTTTTCAAACACAAAATTAGGGTTTTTGAGTGTAAACAAGTGAGAAACTTTTCTATCTGCCAAGTATTGCATTCTCTACTATCATTACAAAGTTATATGAATTAGGGGTTTTAGAATATATTATAAAATCTTTTATGTTGAAATAAAAATCCTAGTTAAATAAAAACCCTAGTTAAATAAAAACCTTAGAAACCTTAGCTTGTTTTATTAGTCCTCCAAAATGAGTCAATCCACTTCAAAAGCTATAGGAGTTAAAAGGAATTTGGAGGAGGATTTGTTAAATTAGTTTCCCAGGGTCATCAAAGTCTAAGAGACTGGAGTATTTATAGACAAATTTGTGGATAGGGCTGGTGTTGTCAAGGATGTCGCTATTTCTCGACAAGGTTGTAATTTTTTTTGAGTATGGGTTTAGAAGTAGCCAATCAAATAGACCCATCTCAAACTTGTGTTGTATGGATTTGGGGAGCTCTTAGTCTCTAATTTATTTATGAATGTTGACCTTATTATGGCTATAACAAAAATATATGATGTAGAGAGCCAAATTATTAGAAATAGGCATGGAGGTTTTTTGTTACACTTGAACATGCACTATATCATAGAGGTCTTCAACCTCAATGTTAGAGCCAATGTTCCCATTGATTTTGATGCACTTAACAAAGAATTTTCCTTAGAAAAGGACAATTATAGGGTTATGTGGATAGCACAGCATAAAGAAGAGACTTAGACCAAGAAATAGTCAAAATTTTAAAGTATGAAGTTGTAGGCACTTAAAAATGTCTTGATAGATCACATTGGCTAACTAACATGATTTCATCCTCAAACCCATCCTCTTTTCACTTAATTGATTAAATTAGCCTACCTGGTGGGCAAGGTCGTTGATGTCATAACTTGCATCATTTAATCAATTATTTATCGAACCAGGTGTGTCTTAGAGCAATATGGGATAAGGATAGTTGTCACAAATTCTTTGGGGGGGGGTTTGCACTATAAACATGAACTTCAGGTATCATTTTTCCTGCTTAAGGAGCTTTCAGGAGCTCTTCTTGAGCTCTCAGGAGTTAAACTAGAGTGACTAATTCCTAAGGTTTAAATCTATCTTCTTTTCTATATTAAAATCCTGTTGACTTATTTCTAACTTTATTGAACTTGATTTAGACCAATTCATGGAGACAATTAATGATTACTTTAATCCTTAATCTAAAACATGAAATCCAAATTAACTCTATTTTTCTTTTAAAATAAACCCATAATTAATTGCTACTGCAAATTAAAAACTATTTTAGAATAGAAATGAATTGCAAGGAAATGACAAATATTCTAGAAAACATAAAAAATAACCTCCATGAACAGATTTCCAACAAAATCCAACTTCATCTTTCCATAAGTTCATATCATTGCTTCTAATGAAACTTGATAAATGAACACCAAATTTAACTAATTTGAACAACATCTAAATCCGATTAATTGGATAAACATTATAACGATTCTAACAACTCAATCTAACCATAACAAACTGAAACTTGAAAGATAATTTGAGCAGAAGTAACTTATCTAGATTTAACATACACTAAGTCAGAAAATGATTTAACAACTTAACAATTCAGAATTAATCATCTACTTTAGATTTAATACTAATGAATCAAAAATAGCATAACTTAACAAAATACCAACACGAGATCGTTCCAAAGGTTGAGCGGGCCTTGCTCTTCCTCAGGTAAGATCCCTTAACACAGTGATTGAATTAACTTCTTGCTTTCATTCCCATTGATCAAAAGTAGAGCACAAAATAAAGTATTGCTTGTTGAATTACAAAATCTGATTGAAAATTATCTAACTCCTAACTAAGATCGAAACATGGATATTTATAATAATATCCATGTTAGATTCTAACATGGTGTTAACTGCCAAGATTTATGGTGACCAACTAAAGATTATAATCAAACTTTAAAAAAACTGAAATGGACTAAAGAGAACTATGCTAGATTGACACTAAAAGTAAAAGTTTCACAACTGACTTATAAAGAAGTCAATTCAGACTTGAGTGACTCATCATCCAATAGGGCCCATCTATGGCATAGTCATTCATCATGATTTAAATAGAGAGTTTAACCATATCATCAATCTTTAAGATACCCTGTTCAAAACGCTTAAGAAAAGGATAACAATTATAGTAGTAAAGATCAACATAGCATAGTTATCTCATCCAATATCACCATAAAGTAACTCATTTAACATAAAATATTACTTCAAACATATCCACTAAATTAGCTAAACATAGAGTAAAATAAGCAAAAATGTTAATCTATAGTCTACCGCCAATTATGCCAATTAATAACAATAACAAGTCTTTTTAAACATAAAATGCTTTAAATGAAAGTATTCTAAATCTCCCATCATTTCTCCCCTACTTGCTCTAGACCATGTCCTCATGGTTCATCATCCAAAATTATGGTGTTCTTTTTTTCTTTGTTCAGTGCCTCCATCCAAATGCAACAGTCAAATATACTTTCCTTGTACTGATCCGGTAATTTGGTTTTGAGTGCAAAGCCATGGTTTTTCTTGAGATTTTCAAACAATGGTCTTAACACTCCAGCTAGTATATTTGTTGTTTCATTGAGCTTTGGTGCTGGCATAATGATGATTGACATTTTGAATCTCATGCCGATCTAGAATTCCTTCTATTGCTGGATTAAGGTGATGACATGCGTGACTCTAATCATACTCCAGCTGATATTATTTGGACTTATTGGTTCCCTTCTTCTGACTATTTCTGGAATGAGATGGTACCTTTCCTCACAAGACTGCAGTGCTAATGAGGGAGTTTTCCTTCAATATTCTGGAATGCAACAATACTATCAAACAAGTTTGAGACATAAAGGGGATTAACTTGATTTAGTCTTACCATTGATTGTACAACCTTGATATATTTTTCAACATGAGGCATTTCGGGTCTCATTGGTAACCCATACCTTCTCTGAGCTTCCTTGTATTTATCCATTCTACTTGACCATTCTACCTGATTTTTCATTAAAGAAACAAATGATCTGATTTGAAGTTCACCAACATAAATATTCAACATAGAGTCATCTTTGTCTCCCATTAAGAATCCATGTTGGTAAAACTCAAACATTAAATTTTGAATGTCAGGGTGGCTGTTAAAGTAACCCTTCAGAAAATCATGATCCTCATGGTAATCCAGGCCTCTTCCCAAGATTAATTGGTTTAGTTTCCATTCTAGAAACTTCTCTCTGAGAAACAAAGCATATATCCCAACTGGTCTTCTCATGGAAAGCATTGGAGAACTGATTTCTGCTACTTGCTCAAGTCTATTCTCAATCTAATTTTTTTCTTTTTTTAAATTCTACACCTGCTCTTTTAACACTTTATTTTCTTCCTTATATTTCAAAGCCATCAATGAGAGGTATCTAGGCTGAGCTGAAGGGGGAATATACGATGGAATGGATGGTATATCAAAGATAATGGAAGGTAAAGCAAGGTATTGCAGAGGAGATATGGAAGTAGATGCTTCTTGCACATAAAACCGCATAGATTGTTGTTTTAATTGTTCTTCCTTTTGATGCAACTCTTCTTTTAATCTTGAAATTTCCTCAACACTTGCTAGTGCTTGTACACTAGCTTGTTGCAGGACATCCTCTGTTTTACTCAATTGTTCTCTAAACCTTACTTCATTTTTTTCAACTTGCTTTTCCATTTCCTCAGTTTTGCTAAAATATTGTTGCAATTCTTCTTCCTTTCTTCTTAATTTCTCCTTAAGGGATTGCATATTTTTCCTTTCTTGTTCCAATTCAGCTTCTAAACGGGACATTTTCATGGCCCTCAATAATTCCTCAGTCTCTAATTCCTCTTCATTTAACTTTTCATGGGGTCCTTCTTCAATCATTGGCTCTTTTCCTTTTCTTTTCTCATATTGTGGAGAAGGTGAAGGGGACCTCACAGTCTCCTTTTGTTCAAATTCTTCAGAGGCTTCTTGCTCCTTAGATTGTGCGTCAAACTCTTCAGCAGAGTCGTGGACTTCAAAAATAGGGTTTTCTTCAAGAGTCGACATTGGGCCTTCAGGGGGACTTTGAGGTCGCTCAGGAGATTGCACAAGGGGATGGGTTTCTTTGTGGCCCGTAACAGCTTCTTTTGGAATTTCTAAAATAGGGGTTTGAACTAAAGGTGTCTCTTCAAGGGTGGACACTACGGTCTCAACATGGCTAGGGCTTTCCTCCCATACTTCTTGCTTCCTCTTTTTGGAACTAGTACGGCCTACCCTAGAGAATTCTTGTGATTTTCTTTTCCCCTTTTTCTTAGAAGATTCTCCCTTCTCAATTCTTGACTTTTTAGCTACGGGTCCCCTTGTGGGTTTCCCTTTTGGATTTTCTATAGGTGTAGACAAGAATTCCAACCAGCCCTGTTTCCCAGATTCTTTCTTTAGGAAATGGTGTTTGATTATCAAATGTATCAACCCCTGGCAACTTATAGAAGATTCCCCTAGCTTTTACTCTCAAAATCATGGAAGAAATTTGTTGAAACAAGAACACTGGTAAATTTATCCTAGCAGAAGGTTTTGTCTGTCCATACCTTAAATGTATTAATAGTCACATTCTTGGACCCAATATCGTGCCATACTGTCCTTCACAGGTGAAGAACTTCATGAGGCACGTCGCATCAATTCTCCATGGCTTGTCCAAACTGTTACGAGCTATGCTGCGCTGGTCTCCTTTATGCATTTAAATTTGTGGCTTTCTTTTTGGCTCTTGGTGAAACACAACAACCAATTTCTCAAATTTAACCTGGCCTTTGTTAACCAGTTTTCCCTTAGCTGGGATTCCAAAAATTTCACTTATAATTTCTGGAGTGACTTCAATTATCTCTCCCCTTACCCCGGTGACATTCACATTGAAGTTCCTCACAAATTCCTCAACCATTTCTAGTTGGAAGCCTTAAAACTGCATTACAAAATTCAGCGACCCAACTTCTTCTAACAATCTTCTGGTTTCTAAATCAAGATTGAAGTTCTCTAGCTCAACATTTCTCTTGTTCCCCATATCTCTCTATCAACAATGGTGGATTTCTACAATGGTAGACTTTTTCCTGGTGGACTCAACTACTTACCAAGAATGTAGAATGATTTTTCTTGATTTGGGAGTAGCCAATTTGAAAATGACATGACGTGCCATCAACTTTCTGCATTAATTTCCTTCACTGCTCTGGACGATTCACACACCAAAATTTGAAGTTTGCAATTTAATTCACAAGGTTGGTGGCATCCTCAACACATGTCAATAGGGAGAATCATGAAAAGATCCGTTATCATTGACTGACATCATCTAATGTCACATCATTCCTTACATCAACCATCCACCATTTTTGAAAATGATTAAAAGTCATTTATTACCATTATTAATTAACAATATGGCGGAGATGTCTAGATTTATAAATATTTACCTATTTTAAATTAGCCTAACTACCTTAGAAAATAATATTCAAAAATAATATCTACATTAAATGTGCACCTTAATTTATTCGAGCTTTTGAGTTCTTCAGGAGCTCATCAGGAGTCTTCAGGAGCTTGTCAGGAGTCTTTAGGAGCTCTCAGGAGCTTTGGAACTTCATGAGTCTTCAGAAGCTTTCAAGCAAAATAGAATCTTCAGTCTTTAGTTTTCAGGATCTTCAGGAGCCTTCAGGAGCTTTGAGGAGCTCTTTAGGAACCTTCAAGAGCTTTCAAAAGTTAACTTAGATAGACCACCATTTTTGGTTTTTAGTCATCATTTTTTTTTCAAAAGCAAACCGCCATTTGTTGGTTTTCAATTTACTTTCATTTTTCTTAAGGTAAACCGCCATCTGCTGGTTTTCAATTTACCCTATTTATTCATGCCTTCTTCAAAGTTTTAAAGACCTTCTCTCATGGAAGAAATATCTTCCATGAGAAAATGTTCAATTCTATGTTGTAGATCATCTCAAAATTATTCCTTTGATGTAGGCTTATGATATGTTTTCAGATGATGACCATTTACTAGCATTACTCCCTTTTCTCCATCAATTGGTATTAATTGGACAACTCCATTTTCAAATACCTGATCTATCTCATAGGGTCCTAACCATCTTGTATGGAACTTCCCTTTAGACTCTTCAAATCTAGAGTCAAATAACAATGCCCAATCTCCTTCCTTGAACTGTCTTGACACAATATGTTTATCGTGCCATTCCTTCCTTTGCTTTTGAATTACCTAAGTATGTTGAAGTACCTCCATTCTCATTTCATCAAGCCTATTAAGCTATAAAATTCTACTTTTATCTACTTTTGGTAGATCAATCCCAACTTCTATTGCAGTTTTCAGTGTTCTTAATTCAAACTCAATTGGCATAACTGGTTTCTTTCCATACAAAAGTTCATAAGGAGAGAATCCAGTTGTTGTTTTCCATGTAGTGTTATATGCCCATACTGCCTCATCTAACCTCTTTGCCCAGTTTGTTTTCCTCAGAGAAACAATTTTTGTCAAGATGTTCTCTAGCTCTCGGTTAGTGACTTCAACCTATCCATTCACCTGGGGGTGATATGACAAATATTTTCTATGGGTCATCTGATAACTTTGTAAAAAGGCTTCTATCATTGTTGATACAAACTGCGGCCCTTGATTTGAGACAATTTCTCTTGGTGCACCAAACCGTTGAAGGATTTATTTATACAGGAAATCTACAACTCTATCTTCTCTTTTTGCTTGTATTGCTTTTACTTCAGCCCATTTTGTTGTGTAATCAATACAAACAAGTATATAATGTTAGCCTTTTGAGGGTGGATCAACAAATCCCACAAAATCTATTCCCCATTTTTCAAATGGTTCTAGAGATACTTGCAACTGATATGGAATCTCCATTGTTGGGGTGGGTCTTCCCATCCTTTGGCATTCATCACAGTGCTTTACAAAGAATGAGACATCCTTTGTCATTGATGGCCAAAAGTAGCCAGCTCCCAAGATCTTATGAACCATCCTTACCATCGAATAGTGTCCTCCTTCAGGCTCATGATGACAGCTGTGTACCACATATTAAAAATCCAACTCAGCTACACATCTGCACAAAACATGATCAGGGCATAATTTAAATAAAAGACCATTAACCATTGAAATATGGAACTTTCACTAATTAACCTCTTTTTTTGTTTTTGGCTGAAGTGACTTGGGCACTTCCCTGTTACTAGGTAATTTTCCAGATCAAAAAACCATCGTGGATGAATTGATATTGCAAATAAGTGTTCATCTAGAAACTTATCATCTTCTGGTTCCTAATCATCCTGTAGTACAATTCTGGAAAGAAAGTCAGCAACAACATTATCTTTCCTAGGCTTATCTATGATAGTAACATAAAATTCTTGCAACAACAAAAACCATCTAATGATATTCACACCTACTACAACCTTGTTAATTAAATATCTAATTGTTGCATGGTCTGTATGTACGTAAACTTTTTAGCCTGTAATATAGTGCCTAATTTTTTTTATTGCATATACTACAACTAAGAATTCCTTTTCTGTTGTTGTATAGTTTCTTTCAACAAGATTTAAATTTTTACTAACATAATAAATTGCATGCATGGCATCATTGTCATCTTTTTGTCCTAGTACTGCTCCAATGGCAAGGTTGGATGCATCAACATGTATGTGGAATGGTTCTCCCCAAATAGGTCCTTTGATGATAGGAGAAGTCGTTAAAGCTATTTTGATTGTCTCAAAAGAGTTTTGACAATCTTCAGTCCATAGAAACTCCTCTTCTTTCTTGATCAGGGTAGACAGTGGTGATGTAATTTTACTAAATCCTTCTATAAATCTTCTGTAATACCCAACATGGCCAAGAAAACTTCGAACTCTTGTTTGGTTCTTAGGGATTTCAATGTTCTGTATGATCTCAAGTTTCTTGGGATCAACCTTTATCCCCTCTTTTGAAATGTGATGTCCCAGAACAATGCCCTTTGTCATCATAATGGAACTTTTTTCATGATTGAGAGATAATCTGTGATCCTTACATCGCTGTAATACTTTTTCTAAGTTTTGTAGTGCTTCATCAAATGTTTTTGCATGGACTGTGAATTCATCCATATAAATTTCAACACACGAAGTGGTGAAGTCTGCAAATATGGCAAGTACTGCTCTTTGAAATGTTGTAGGTGCATTATATAGTCCAAATGGTAAGACTGTATATGTGTATGTGCCCCAAGGACAAGTAAATGTAGTTTTGTACTAATCCTCAGGGGCTACTTGGATCTTTTTATACCCACTGAATCCATCAAGAAAAGAGAAGTAGTTGCTGCTTGCTAGGTTATCTAGTGTTTGGTTGATGAATGGCAGTGGGAAATGGTCTTTCTTTGTAGCTTTATTTAATTCCTTATAATCTATGCATACTCTCCATTTTCCATTCTTCTTTGGAACTATAACCAGTGGAGAAATCCACTGACTATCAGAGATTGGGTATATGAATCCTACATTGAGCAACTTCTCTATTTATTTTTTAACAATGCCATGAAGAACATGATTGATATGCATTTTTCCTTGTCTGATCAGTTTTACATCTTCTATGTAAATGTGATGACTACAAATTGAAGGATGGATTCCTTTCATATCGGTATATTCCCACACGAATGTTTCAGTGTGTTTTTCTAAGATGTCCTTCAATCCTTTTTCTTGCATTGGAGATAGGGATGAATTGATGTTGAGAGGTTTGTTTCCAGCGACTGTAATCTCTTTGGTGTCTACTTTGGAATCCATTGATTTATCAATAAGAGTATTCAAGGGACAAGAGTGTTGTTCATGTAGTGTTGTTTGACAGTTTTCATTTTCAATTTCTGAATTTATCTCTTGTTCTTCGCATTCTTGAACATGTTCACTAATAGTAACCATGGATATTTCAACAATGCCATCTCCTTCTAACTCTAAATCTTCATGCACCCAAAGTTGAGTATTTGGATGGATTGATGGTTGTGCTGGTGGGTAAAGTGACAGTTCTTTTTGTTTTTTAATGTTTGATATGATCATGCTCCCAAATCTACAATCAATTAAAGCAGCATCAGTAGCTAACCATGGTCTACCCTAAGATGATTGGCTATCCAAAATCTTTCTTTCTGGCTTTAAGAACCAAAAATTCAACCAGATAATCCCATGTGTCTATGGTAACCATGATCTCTTCTATAATACCTTCTGGTTTTGTAGTAGATTGGTCAACTAATTGTAGAATAGTTGTTGTTGAATGAATAGTTGTCATCCCCAACATCTATACTGTATCAGATGTGATAACATTAATTGCAGCTCCTAAATCAATTAGAACATTTGAAATTTCAATTCCATTAATGCTCAACATTATTACAGGGCTACCAAGATAATTATATTTTTGTGGAAGTAGTCTTCCTGATAACACATTAGCAAGTTTCGTCCCTACCTAAATTGTTGAAGGTAGTTTCTTCTTTCTTCGTGGAGTTTTCATGCAAAGGGTTTTAACTAACTGGTTTATCTTTGGTATATCTTTGATTTCCTGCAATAGTGGTATTTCTATGTTAATCTTTTTCAACTCCCTAAGAAGTTGAGAATCGACAACATTCATGTAATTAGGTGGAGAGATTTTAGGAGTGATTTTCTTTTCCTTCAATCTCTTAGGGTAGGGAGCTTGATTGACAGTTGGTTCCTCCTCCAAGGTTTTTTTTTAGTTGAATGTTCACTTTCTTCCCCTTTTTCTTGATTTTTCTCGGGTGGCGCAGTTTGCATAGTTCAATTTCTTAGTTGTATGTTATTAGCATCAATAAAATTTACATTAGGGGGATTTGCATCATTACATGTGTTTCTTGGATTGGAAACCAGTTGAGCTGGAATTTGAGGTCTATTCACCTGATTAGTGGGAGGATTAGTGGCATTGAGTGTTGGAGGCATTTGTCCCTAGGGGAATTTTTGTCCTTGATTTTTCCATGGTTGGAATTGATTTTGATTTTGTTGCCATGAGGACTGGTTGGATTGCTACTGTGGCTACTGGTTAGCCTGCCATTGTGGTTGATTCCACTGGGGATTCATCCATTCTGGTTGACCCCAATAAGTAGGTGGTTGATATTGAGGGGTCCATTGGTTTTGGTTTTTCCAAGGGTTTTGATTCCAGTTTGATGTGGAACCATATTGTCTCTGATTAGAATTGTACCCTGAGTTTTGAGGCCTTTTCCCAACATAATTCAACTCCTCTTCGACTACTAGTGGTTTCTTCAAATTGCTTTCTATGCTAGCCAGTAGATTACAAGAACCTGTTGAGTGTGGTTTTTCACAGATCTCATAGATATCAACTTGATTTAACGGACATTCCCTCAAAAGATGTTTTCCCCTACATTTTGAGCAATAAATTGACAATGGTTCAGTGCTCTTTTTGTCTTCTTGCATACTAAGATGTAGGAGCAGATCAGTCTTCATGTTTGCTAATTCCTCCATGACCTCTGATACATTAGTGGTATGTGCCTTGGAGTTTCTAGTCGCCACTCTAGTTCTAGAGTAGTTCCTACAAATCTCTACAATGTCATCTAAGGAAAGCTTGTTAATATCTCCCTTTCCCATTAGATTCAAGGACTCCCTTGACTCATCATCAATCCCTCTTAGGAAAATTGTCTTGCTAATTTCATTATCCATCCCATTAGTACACCTTTGATGCACAAATTAGAACCTATAAGCATAGTCTTCCAGACTTTCGTCCTCCAATTGACTCATGTGAAACAATTCCTCCTTTCTATCTCGTACTCAACAGTAATCTTGGTATTTGTCCAAAAATTTTGTTTCCATTTGTTGCCAAGTTCTTATCCTTCCTGATCCTAAACCCATGAACCATCTTAAAGCTGATTCTTTCAAAGTAGAAGGGAACAACTTCAACTTCTGATTATTAGTTGCATAATCATAGGTTTGGCATAAGATTTTTAATTCAAACAAGAATTGATTAGGGTCTTCTAAAGTCTTTTCTCTCAAGGTAGGTAGAATCGAGGGTGAAATGTTCTTCATAGGAGGTTCATCAAGCTGTCTTTCAAGATTTATAGGATTTGAAAAGGTCCTATTTGCTGGGGACATACTGGTTGATCACCCATTTCTTCCCTTTGAAATGAATTTATGTTTTCTTCTTGATTTTCAATTGGATGTTCTTGATTGTTTTCCTAATTTTTGATCTGGTATTGTTCAATGTCCTATTCTTGATCAAAATTAATAACCCTTCAAAAAATAAATTTTCATGGAAGAAACCTTCCTAGATGGTATCTATTTTGTCTCATCCACAATTCAGATCTCTCTCCCTTATCAGCATTAAGGCTTCGCACTAAATAGCAAGATATTTTGATTAATCCCTAGCAACGACGCCAAAAATGATGGGAAAGGTCATTGATGTCACAACTTGCATCATTTAATCAATTATTTATCAAACCAGGTGTGTCTTAGAGCAATATGCGATAAGGATAGTTGTCGCAGATTCTTTGGGGGGTTTGCATTGTAAACAACGCCTTCAGGTATCATTTTTCCTACTTCAAGAGCTTTTAGGAGCTCTCGAGAGCTCTTCAGGAGCTCTCAGGAGCTAAACTATAGCGATTGATTCCTAAGGTTTAAATCTATCTTATTTTCTATATTAAAATCTTGTTGACTTATTTATAACTTTATTGAACTTGATTTAGACCAATTCATGGAGACAATTAATGATTACTTTAATCCTTAATCTAAAACATGAAATCCAAATTAACTCTATTTTGATTTTAAAAGAAACCCATAATTAATTGTTGCTGGAAATGAAACACTATTTTAGAATAGAAATGAATTGCAAGGAAATGACGATTATTCTAGAAAACATAAAAACTAATCTCCATGAACAGATTTCCAACAAACTCCAACTTCATCTTTCCATAAGTTCCTATCATTGCTTCTAATGAAACTTGATAAATGAACACCAAATTTAACTAATTTGAACAACATCTAAATCTGATTAATCTGATAAACATTATAACGATTCTAACAACTCAATCTAACCATAACAAACTAAAACTTGAAAGATAATTTGAGTAGAAGTAACTTATCTAGATTTAACATTCACTAAGTTAGAAAATGATTTAACAACTTAACAATTCAGAATTAATCATCTACTTCAGATTTAATACTAATGAATAAAAAATAGCATAACTTTACAAAATACCAACACAAGATTGTTCCAAAGGTTGAGCAGGCCCTGCTCTTCCTTAGGTAAGATCCCTTAACAAAATGATTGAATTAACTTCTTGCTTTCATTCCCATTGATCAAAAGTAGAGCACAAAACAAAGTATTGCTTGTTGAATTGTAGAATCTGATTGAAAATTATCTAACTCCTAAATAAGAATGAAACATGGACATTTATAATAATATCCATGTTAGATTCTAACATGGCATTAACTGCCAAGATTTATGGCGACCAACTAAAGATTACAATAAAAATTTAAACATAACTGAAATGGACTAAAGAGAACTATGCCAGATTGGCATTGAAAGTAAAAGTTCCACAACCGACTTATAAAGAAGTTGATTCGGACTTGAGTGACTCATCATCCAACAGGGCCCATCTATGGAATAGTCATTCATCATGATTTAAATAGAGAGTTTAACCATATCATCAATCTTTAAGATACCTTGTTCAAAACCCTTAAGAAAAGGATAACAATTATAGTAGTAAAGATCAACGCAACATAATTATCTCATCCAATATCATTATAAAGTAACACATTTAACATAAACTATTACTTCAAACATATCCACTAAATTAGCTAAACATAAAGTAAAATAATCAAATATGTTAATCTATAGTCTACCACCAATTATGTCAATTAATAACAATAACAAGTCTTTTTAAACATAAAATGCTTTAAATGAAAGTATTCTAAATCTCCCATCACTAGCTATTTAATTAATTACCTCATTTTCATCTATTAATCTAATTGACCTAGTTAGGTTAATTCATCCCCTTTCATGCTAACATTTTTCCCTATTAAATTGAATAAACAAAATTATTTAATTTAATTCGTAAAGTCCTCTTATTTAATTAAATAACCCTAAGTTATTCAATTAAATATCATATCACTTCACCTTTCCATTAAATAAATTAATTATTTAATGAATATCATGAAATTCCCCTAAATTGACATAATCAAAAGGTTTGTTTTAATTATCAATTACTAATTAATCTAATTTCCCCACTTGCAAGGGAATATTCCTCTTTGCACACTCCTCTAAAACAAATGTTCCCATGGAATATTCCTTCCCCTTTTGCACATTAAAACTTTGTTTTAATTTTCTAAATATCTATTTTCCTCTTCCATGAGAATATCCTAAAGAATATTCTCTTTCTCCACTCATTTGAAAAAAGGGATATTCTCCTTCATAACAAACTTACAAGACTCCATGTGCAAGTTTACTAAAAATACTTCTTGTGCAAGTTAAACATGTGTTTATTTAAAGGAATATAAACCCTTGATTCTTTCCTTGATCCATGTGATCATTGATTCTCATCCATTGATAAGAATCCATGATCCATGTTTCATCTTTCCTCCATCCTTGACCATTGATTAATATTTTTAATCTCAACCCTTCATTTCTCATTTGCTTTCCTATAAATAGGTCACTATTTGGAGACAAATGGATCCATCTTTTAACATCAAACTTATGTTGTTAAAATCACTCTTACTTGCACTCACATTTAACATAATTTTAGTTTATTTTATTTGCACCATATTAGCTTAGCTTCCATTAATGGCTTCCATGATAACATAAATGCATCCATTTAATATTGTGTAATTAGGGTTTTAATCTTTTTTAGCTTAAAATTCATTTAGAGTAGATTTTCATATACCCATATCAATCATCTTAGCATACATCATGTTAAAATAACTTGCATCATGTTCATTTAATTTTAAATCATGTTTCATCACACATCTTTCATTTATTTCATCGATTCTCTTTAATAGTATCAATTGAAACAAACTCATTATCAAAGGGATTGGGAAAGGGTCACCATTCCGCATCAATGCAACACCACTCCCCCAATATGATAAGTTTCAAAGTCTTAGATTAAAGGTTTTTTAAGCTTTCATTATTTAGAATGTTAGTTTTAATGGCTTCTTTATCTTTGTTTACAGTGAATGATCTTATTGGGATTGGTGCCTAGTGGGTTAAATATGCCTTGAATTTGTATGGATCAGGTGTAGTTAACCTATGCTATGTCATTGGTTACATTTTGGTGCTAGAGGGAGGGGAAGACTTTAATGTTTTGTGCATTTTTGGAAAAATTTCGTAGGTTACACTCTAGAATTTTTCTTGAAACCCATCACTTTTTTAATCATAGAAAATTGGGTGAATTCAAGCTTGAAAAATGACTATCTGGGTTTTTTAGATTTTGGTCTTACCTTTTCATATCTTTTACGACACTCAATTTCATCAAGAATTGAAAAAGATGTTGAATTTTTAATTTTGCTGTATTTTTTTTTTAAATTATGGGTTTAATCTCTTAAATGCATGATTTTCCTTATTTTTTAATGAATTCTATATGATCAATCTTGCAGAAAGGTTATTGGGTTTTGAAGATATCATGTTTAGCTTTCCAAAACATTTTACAATTTCAAAATTGATCAAGATTTGAGGAAGTTGTCGTTATCTCAAGTTGCTATTATAATCATCCATCATTAATTTTGTTGTGTTTTTTTTTTAAATTCTGGGTTTAATCTCTTAAATGCATGATTTTCCTTCATTTGTAATAAATTCTATATGATTAATCTTGTAGAAAGGTTGCTGGGTTTTTAAGATCTCATGTTTAGCTTTCCAAATAATTTAACTATTTCAAAATTGATCAAGATTTGATAAATTTGTCGTTATCTCAAGTTGTTGTTGTAATCTAATTTTCTAAAAATGTTTCTCAACACTTAGTGAAAAGGATAAAATGAATTAACTGTCAAAGTTGGATAAAATTGAATCAAACCTTCACATTTGCTTTAAATTTTGAAATGTGCTTTAAATTTTTGATTTTATCTAATCGCTAACATGTCATTGACTTCTCTTTTTTTCTTTTCAGACTAATTGGTTTTGTGGGTTGGAGCAATAAAGTTTGAAGTGAAGAAGCATATTACCATTAGAATTATAATTGTAACAAGTGTTACGACACTTTTGGAGCAATTATAACCCATTTATCATGCTTTTTTATTTCACACTTTAGGACCACACTAGCTTTCAATTGGGTTTTAAAATGAACATTCAAATTGGTTAAAATTGAACACTCACATCACTATGTTTGTTGACTTAAAATTGAACAAATACAACTTCCACACTTTGTTTGGTGTTTAAAAAGAACTCATTTTTCTATGATGGATTAAAATGACCATGTGTTTGATTAGCTTAAATATAGTGCATATCTAATCCCCTTGCACTTCGTGCAATCTTGGGTGAAGAGAAACACAAATCTATTTTTATTGCTTGGAAGCACTTATCCTCTCCCCTCACGCCTATTGGCAATCTTAGGTGATGAAGTTTCTTTTATGCTTCAAAAATGTGTAACCTTTAGAGGGCCCACCACCCTACTTTGAAAGGTGGGAATGACCCAAGCGGTAATGAGCTAAAGCCAAACTCTTTCGAACCGCTATATAAAAATCTATTTGTTATGAAAGTCATAAGCAACATGTGCAAATGTGTCATACCGATAAGTGCCACCCCTAGTGTCCGTGTGACATGTTAAAATATTTTCTTAGGAAGGGACTGGGAGGCCTCTTGATTAAAATAATCTTGAGCTAATCTTGTCGTGTGTATGACCACCTTGAACAAAAGTCCTTACTAAGAACCAATTGTTTAGAAGCCAAAAACCTTTATGCTTGTTGGTGCAAGAACAGTCGTTCCGAAGTCGCCCCACATTTTACTATTCATTATAGAAATAGAAAAATCCTTTAGATATGTGGATCTTAAGGATTTGAGATTTGGTGTACCCGAGAAGTGTGTGCCGTGTAAGGGTGAGCCAGTGTCACCAAATCTCTAACTGTTCACATTGTCTTAGTGTTTAGAGAAATCCAAGTGGGGATTGAAGAAGTAGTATCTTCTAAACCTAGGGTGGTAAATGCTTGTGAGTCAGTTTAATACTTTGCTTGGTTCTAAAAACATTGTAAACAAACATTAACAAGTCTTTTTAAAGTTTCAAACCCTTTGGTCTAAGTATGGATACCCTTTCACAAAACCTTGATATTGATGCTTGTCCTAAGAATTTATTCTTAGAGACTTCTAAATATTTTTGGTTTACATCTCAACCCATACTTCCCAAAATTAACCTAGGTAACTATGCCCTTGACTTCATCCTTTTCACAAAATGGGATTTATGAAATTGATGATGTTTTTGACTTAGAAATTTAGTTTGAACTTAAGAAAGAAAAGTGGTTTTGGTAAAAAAAATCTCATTTAAGCAAGATAACTTGAAAAATTTAACCTCACATGACCATTTGGTGTCTGATCACTTCGGTTGAACAACCTAACCTTACGCCTGATATTATACAAGGAAAAAATTACAAAATATTGAGTCCAAATTCTATTGTCAAAATCATTGGGTCCTATTTCCAAAAACATTTGAGTTCTATTTTACCAAAATCATTGAGTCCTTAGGGTTTGATCACTTTAGAGTTATAGAATTTTTCTCACTACCTTGGTCTCAAAAAACAAAGGTTCACTCTAGGTCAAAATTGGGTCAAACATTTCATCCATCCTTCATCATATTTCATCCTTCACTTCACCAAACTTTACAAATTTTTTGAATACACCAACACTTTATACTTAAACATCTATCAACCCAAATCCTAACTTAGCTACTTTTTATTTGAAATGAATCCTTTTCCATGCATTTGGCTAAATTAGTTATCATCTTTGAACTCATTTATCTTGAAGGTCACATGTCTACCTTAAAGGTTCACAATTTGATAAACATCCTTTATCCAAGCATCAAAACATCAAACAAATATTTAAGTCAAAAGTGTTGTCCCAAAAAATTTACAAAGATCACTCCCCATATCATTCACCTTTTCATCTATCATTATCACCATTGCTCCAAAATGACTTAGAATATCCCTTCTACCTAAATTTGAGTCAACTAGAGAGTTCAAAAATTACAAATCTCAACACAAATCTCCCATAGGTGACCCAAAATTTATGGTAAAGACAAGATCACAACACAAAAGAATAATGGAAAAAACCAAAGTCACATTTACCTCAAGTGATACCAACCCTCAAGAATTTGATCCAAGGAGCCAATCTACCCCCTCACAACAACCAAAAAATCCATTGAGGTATGAGGTAGAATATGTCACAAACAACCCACTTGAGCTTACTAAGGAAAACCTCGTTGAGTATAAACAAGATCATCCAACCTTAGAAAATTTGGCTTCTACTTTTCTCACAGCAAACTTGACACAAGGATTAACACAATCTATGAATCAAACAACTCCATCCCTTGTGCCAAGTCAAACCTTAATATCTAGTCTTGCAACTAGGATATGAACCAACCCTTGTCTCACTTCATGTCTAGGAATAAACAAAACTATGGGTATTCACAACATGACCATTCCATTAACCGCCAACCTTCCCCAAAATAGAATTTGGACACCAAAATTTGGCAAACTGCTTACATTCCTTGATGCCACAATAACCTTGAAATTTTGAGCACAACCATCTTCATCCATCACCCCAAATACCCCAAGTGTGCCCAATTTTACACAAATTAATGTGAACCAAGTGTCTCAAATAGGACAAAAAGGGAAAGATAACACCCTTATGCAAGGGAAACCCTTAGAAAGTGATTCCAACAACCCCATCGACACATCGAAACAAGTGGTTACCCAAGCTACTCAAGTCAATCCACCATCCACATCAAACCCATCTATCATCGACCCAAATAAAAACAACACCTTGGTTACGAACCACATCAACCAAGGAAATACCTTGACTACATTCCAAGCACAAGGAAATCACTAAAGCATTGGTCAAGGGAATCCTTTAAATCAATGGACTCAATGTCCTAATGTGCCCTTGACATCGCCATACTTAACAACACCAACATAATATTTACCGTTTGTCCCCCAAGTCATGCAAAATAAAATGGGACCTCAAACTTACATTTCTCCACCACAATCCACTATCTTGCAAGGAATGCTAAACCAAGGGAGTCCACAACCTCTCATCAACAATCCAAAACCCACACAAAACATCAACACCCAAAACCCATTTGATGGGAAAGGTCATTGGTGTCACTTCTTGCATCATTTAATCTTTCAATTATCGAACCAGGTATGTCTTAGAGCTCTATGTGATAAGGATGTCTCCACGAATTGGGGGGTTTTGCACTGTAAATAGTTACTTTTTATTTTGGTTTGACTCCTTTAAGAGCCTTCAGGAGCTCTCGGGAGTGTAACTCAACAACTAATTTCTAAAGACTAATTCTAAGGACTTAGTCCCTAACTTATTACTTACTAATGCTTATTAAAACTATAGTAACTTAGTTCAAACTCCACCTAACTTAATTGTAATTAATTCAAGGAAAAATTAAGCTATAAATAAATTCACTCTTAATCTAAAATTCAGAATTGAAATTTACTTGAAAAGAGAGTCTATTTACATTTGCAAGAAAATAAATATTAATCTAGAAAACAACAACACTAATTTCGGCCATGAATAAATTCTAAATAAAATTTGATTTAATCTTCCCATCAGTCGTCATTATTACTTCCATTAAAACCACATGCAGTTGAAAATAGTTATTAAGTATAATTCCTATAAATAGTATTCAAATCTAAAGTAGACAATTAAATGTTAACCTACAATGGATCATAATAAACTATCTTAAAAACACTATGAACTAATCTAGGAGGTACAAATAGATGTAAATACTAACAATGATCTGAAAATAAATTAACTGAATCAAAAGAACACAACACAAAATCACCTCCTTCGAACGAGCAGGCCCTGCTCTTCCTCTTGTGGGACCTTTAACACTGAGATTCATATTAAATTCTTATTTGCATTCAAATTGGCCCAAATAGGGCAATAGAACCAAAGTTCTTAATATAGTCATTACAATATCAAGCCAAAAATGATCTAACTCTAGAATAAATCTAAGGATGGATATTTATAGGAATATCCATTATTTGAATTCAAAATCATGGCGCTACCCACCAAGATACAATTCGACAAACTAAAACTAAAAAAAAAACTAAAAGTATCATAGAGAATTCCACTTCATAATAGCCGGAACAAGGAGTTTCCAAACCGACTAAGGAAGTCAATTCAAAATCATGATGAATCAGTATCCAACTGGAGCGTCCAGGAGCACAATTGATTGCATGTTGTTAAACAAAAAGTTTAACATATCCACCTCATGAAGTAAGCATTTAATCACCTGAATGGAATCCTCAAAAATAGGACACTAATATGACAACAAAGATTTCAAATTGCATAGTCATTCCATCGTTAAAATCATTAAAAGCAACACATTCAATGCAAAATATTATTTCTAATATATCCTCAAATTAGTTAAAAATGAGATAAAACAAGCAAACATATAAGTATATAATCTACTTAATGATATAATAATTAACTATATTAATATAATCTACTTAAGTATATTATTATACTGTTAATTAACTATGTTGGTGGTAGATTATATACTTATATGTTTGCTTGTTTTATCTTATATTTAACTAATTTGAGGATATATTAGAAATAATATTTTGCATTGAATGTGTTGATTTTAATGATGTTAATGATGGAATTACTATGC
This sequence comes from Sequoia sempervirens, assembly GCA_007258455.2. Classification (NCBI taxonomy): domain Eukaryota; kingdom Viridiplantae; phylum Streptophyta; class Pinopsida; order Cupressales; family Cupressaceae; genus Sequoia; species Sequoia sempervirens. The sequence continues at coordinate 151,817 of VDFB02347224.1, forward strand.
AATTTGAAATCTCTACTATTATATTAGCATCCTATTTTTGAGGATTCCTTTTAGGTGATTAAATGCTTACTTCATGAGGTGGATTTGTTAAACTTTCTGTTTAACAATGTGGAATCAATTGCGCTCTTGAACGCTCTAGCTAGATACTGATTCATCATGATTTTGAATTGACTTCCTTAGTTAGTTTGGAAACTCCTTGTTACAGATATTATGAGGCAAAATTCTCTCTAATACTTTCAGTTCTATTTTAGTTTTAGTTTTCCACTTTGTATCTTGGCAAATAGTACCATGATTTTGAATTCAAATAATGGATATTCCTATAAATATCCATCCTTAGATTTAGTCTGGAGTTAGGTAATTTTTGGCTTGATATTGTAATGACTATATTATGCACTTTGGTTCTATCACCCTATTTGGGTCAATTTGAATGAAAATAAGAAGTTAATCTGAATATCAGTGTTAAAGGTCCCACCAAAGGAAGAGTAGGCCTCGCTCAACTGAAGGAGGTGATCTTGTGTTGTGTTCTTTTGATTCAATTAATTTTTTTTCAGATCATTGTTAGTATTTACATCTATTCGTACCTCCTAGATTAGTTCATAGTATTTTTAAGATAGTTTATTATGATCCACTGTAGGTTAAAATTTAATTGTCTACTTTAGATTTGAATGTTGCTTATAGGAATTAGATTTAGTAACTAAATTCAAATGCATAATGGTTTTAGTAAGAGAAATAATGATGATTGATTAGAAGATAAAATTGAAGCTTGTTTGAAATTCATTCATGGAATTTAGTGTTACTGTTTTCTAGACTAATATTTATTTTCTTGTAAGTGTAAAATAGAATTTCTTTTCCAAGTAAAATAATAATAAAATTTAAATTCTGAATTTTAGATTAAAAGTGAATTTAGTTACATCTTAATTTTCTATGAATCGATTACAATTAAGTTAGGTTGAGTCTGAACTAAGTTACTAGAGTTCTAATAAGAATTAGTTAAATAATAAGTTAGGATTAAGTCTTTAGAATTAGTTAGAAATTAGTTGCTAAGTTCCACTCCTGAGTGCTCCTGAAAGCTCTTGAAAGAGTTTGAATGAAATCCAAAGTCACTGTTTACAGTGCAAAACCCGCCAATTTGTGGAGACATCCTTATCGCATATAGCTCTAAGACACACTTGGTTCGTAATTGAAAGATTAAATGATGCAATAAGTGACAACAACAACCTTTCCCATCACCATTGTAGATGTCCCAACCACTGATTGATCCTACATTGCAAGCACATTCCCCAACTTTATAGCAATCCCAATAGGCTTATCAACAAGTAGTCCATTAGCAACAACACCAAGAAGCAACCCTATTAGCACAACACCAAAAACAACAAGCAACCCTAGCAACACAAAAATTGCAAGCAACCCTAGCAACACAACAACAACAACAAGTAGCCATAGCAACACAACAACAAGAAACCCTAGTAGTACAACGACAACAACAATATCAAGCAGCCTTAGTAACCCAACAACAACAACAAGAAGCTCAAAAATATGACCAACAACAACAATTTCTCACACAACAACAATAGGGTTTATACTATAACCCTCAACAAAACATCATCAACCTGAACACATTAGGAACATATACACCTACACCATCATCACCTTATCCTACACCACCATACACACCATACAACACCTCATCATATCAAAATCCCATGTACACTTCATCCACCATCCCACAATATGCAACATATGTTCCTCCACCAATCCCACAAGATGATATGGCATCATAACTCAAGGCATTAACACAAGAAATGCAGGATCCCCAGATGGGCAAGAGTTTAATTTCATGTGCATGGAGGTGGCCTATAATTATTCCTACTTAATGTACCTCTTCCCAAAAATTTTAACAGGTCTTGCCATGGATTGGTTCTCACAATTGCCTCTAGGTATCAAAACATTTCAAGAAATAACTGATAAATTCATAGATAACTTTTCCTTCAATCTTGACATGGATGTGAGCTTAGAAGAGTTATACACCCTCAAACAAAAAAAGGAGAATCCTTCGCTAATTTCCTACAAAGGTGGAGGCAAAAATCTAGTAAGAGCAAGTGGACAATTCCCAATGAGCAACAAGTGGGGATCATCATAGCAAATGTTGATCTAGATCTATCCTTCCACTTGAAAATGCAATGCATTACCTCTTATGATGATCTTTTCCCTAGAGCCCTTAAAATTGAGAGAGATCTAATCTCATACGGAAAAACACAAGTGTATAAAGAAAACTTCCCATCCACTAGTTCTAACGATAAATATTGCTTTTGGGCCAAGAACAAGAATGTTACTAGTGATGGTGTTGTTGATGCAAAGGTGGTCTTAACTGCTCCTAGGTAAGCAAGCACCCAAACCATGAATATACAACAACCATACACATCACCATCGAAAAATCAAATAACAATCAAGGCTGAAAACACTCAACATGGACAACAACGAATGAATAGTGCTCCTAAACGACAATTCACTCACTTGGGGGAACTTATGGAGGATGTGTTGAAAAGGTTGATACAGTCTAATCTTATCGCAATCCAAAATTTATCAAACTATCAAGAGCCACAAGTCAAACCTCATAGCTATAGAGACAATCATTTTTGTGAATTTCACCAATACAAAGGTCATAACACACAATTTTTTTTATACTCAAACATCTAATAGAAGATCTTATTGAATGAGGAGACATTGATATCGATAAAAAATCTAGGAATGAAAATCTAGAAATTTACACAAACCCTATGCGTGATCATACAAAAGAAAAAGATTCAGGAAAGGCTTCAACCTCAAAAAATGTAAACAATACCCATGATATCGTGGTGAGATATATTTATTTATCACAATATGAGGAATCAAACACGCATCAAGATACTATTTTAAAACAATGTCCAAACCCATCAATAGTGTTTAGCAATATTTTATACTATAATGAAATCAATTGTATATCAGATTGTGATATCTCTCTCGCATATGAATCAATGATTGGGCATGTTGAATAAGTTCCAAATGAGCTAGAAAAATCCTTTGTTACACCCATACCTATGGACTATTGCAAAGTCTTTTACAGATGATCTATCATCCACCTGAGGATCATGTCAAGAGGAGGCTCTTGAGGATAATGAAAGTTACTTTGAATCGAGTCAGCATCAAGAACCCCTATCCCCAAAGTTTCACCAAGAGCTAAGGGACATCTTCCAAACCATTTTAAACTTCAAATATTTCCTCGATATCACCCCTAAGATGTTTGTTTCTGATGGACATATATACATTCTTCATCCAAAATATGAGTCTCCCACTCTTGATATTCCCACACAAGAGCAAGCAACGGTCAAGATTCTTGATTCTTATAGTGATTGTGCATCATCAACATCTTTTGAATGAGTATCAATAGATAATGATATCATAGAACTAGAGTAAATAGTTCATATTCCTGAACAACAGGAACCAACAACAATATCATGTGTTCATGACAAGTCATATTCAGTGGCTATGGATCAGAGGATACATTATTAGGGAAAAGGATTAGGTATTGATCACACCTTCACAATGTCAGGGGAAATCTTGTCTACAACAAACATCAACATATGGGGCACAAAGGATCCTTATGGTAAAAATATTGTCAACACTACAACTAGTCGTATCATGAGTTGGAATTCACCCATCATCTCATACAAAAACTAGGACCAACATAAAAAGAAGAAATCCTATCTAAGAAAGGAAAAGATCATCAAAGAAAATGTAGTAAAGCAAAAAGGACATGTCAAGTACAAATGGATACCGAAGCAAAATAAAGAAAATCATCCCTCAAAAACTCCACTAGTCAAAGAAACTATGGGGAAAAATAAGAAAAGAGAAGCGTATCCATCAAAAGAGTCCTCAAATACAAAATAAGGCTTCTCATGTAAGAGACAAAGTATATCAAGTGGTTGGTCCTAACTCTAGATGAAAACCTCTATTCCCACCCATCATTGCTCATCTTCCCAAGTTTAGAGATTCAAAGGTTCCAAACCATCAACCAATACATCTCATATTCCTTCATACATGTCACCATCCACTCTATTCATGATATCCAATTCTCACATTAACTGTGTGTGGAAGCTACCCTTCATCATAAGGATTCTAAAGGCACTTTATTGCAATGTGTACACATATACAAGGTTAATTCTGATATCCACAAGGAAGATCAGAGTTCTTCAAGGTTGCATTCAAGTTCTTGTATCTTAGAAAAGAAACTTATTTAGGCAATATATCACTGGCACATTATGAAAGTGGCCTCTATATTAGTACCATCAGGTGGTTCAACATGAGGGTAAAATTTCCAAAAAATCAAAAAATCAAAAAATAAAAAAAATAGTAAAAATAAAAACCGTCCTCCAGTGAAAACCACTATGGCGGTGCTTTGGGAAAGTACTATGATGAAAACCTAGAAAATAGGCGTCATGAGTATAATCGAGCATCTATATGATCATTCTTTGACAGAAGCATCTCATCCTTGTCATGATAAATCCAACATTCCCTCCATCCATCCAATCCAACTTTTACCCGGATATTCTAGTTTATCTTGATCTTGACAAAGATTTAGCATATACTTCAACTTTACTCATGGTAAAATTTTGATAGGCTCTTTACCATTTTATCTCATGAAGTCCCATAGCCAATATCTAGCATAATAAAAATTTGTCAAACTCTTCACATATGCATTACCTATCTTGGTTATTTGTTGCATTATGAAGAATTGCTAAACATTGGGGGTAGGTTATTGCACTCTTGTTTTCAAATAACTCTTGATCCATGTCTTTTATCTCACAACATGGCATCGATGTCATGATCTAGGTATCATTTAACTCAAAATATCTCAAATATCCCAAAAACATACGTAAAAAATCATCAAAAAATCCAAAAAATCCAAATCTTGTACAACTAAAATCCAAAAACATTCAAAAAATTATAAATTCAAAATCTAAAACAATGAAAGCACACCAAAAACCCTAAAAAGGTTGAACATCAAAAAACAAAAAAATAGTACCTTGTTGAACTACGAGTATCTGGGCTTGAACATATGCAAGGCTATCATTGATGTGCCCCTAAGACACACTAGGTCAGCCCTTTAGGAGTTTGTCATAATAAACTAGCAATCCATCAACTGTTAATATCTCATCATCAATAAGTCAAGTTAGTTGAACTACGTGGTCTCTACATGGATAATGTAGGCAAGGATCATCTTTGTGTAACATAGATTTTTGGACCCGAAAATGCTATGCTCTCTTCCTAGGGTTTTCCACCTAGAAAGAGAGAGATTAGGGCTCCTAAAATGCTTATGCACATTCAAATAAGGATGTATGCAATGTAATATGATGTAAATGAACTAAAATAAATGCAATTTCCTAATTAAAATGATCTAAAATGAATGCAAAAGTGCAACTTAAGCTATGTTTGAAAACATAATGTGATATGCAAGCAACTATGAAAGATGAAGAAATAGAAAGAAATATGTAGAACATAAAGTATAGGGTCAAATTTGAGTGCACCTGGATGTTGTGTGAGCTTCCTGGAATGTTTGGAATGCTGATGAAAATTTCTGATTTTTCATAGTGGGACTCATTTGCCAAGGGTGGTGAATCAATCCTCCTACTGTTGAAAACTTGTCGAGAACTGATTTCTGATAGCTGGGAGTTGATTTTTGATAGAATGCAGATTTTTAGATTTCAAGTGGGACTCATTCACCAAGGGTGGAAAATTAGTCCTCCCCAAGATTTCAAGAAAATCAGGAGGCAACACTACTTCACCAGATCTTGCAAAGTCTGAATGTTAGGTTGTCGAGGTCAATCCTGCAGAAAATAAGCTGAAAATGCTCAAAATGCTTGAAAAGGTGATGAGTTGTCTTGAAGATCCTAGTTGACTTGAATTCCACTTTTCTATGCCTTTAAACCTGTTAAATCTACAAATACACATGCACAAAGGGGAAAAATGTTGGGGGGTTAGTGAATAGGGGTTTGCCTTGGTCAAACCCCACTTTGGTAATCAAACCCAATAGAAATAAATGGAATGTAAAGGAAATGATAAATGAATACCATGAAAGTATTACAAACTTACCAAATCCTTGAATATGCAAATATGAAATGATGTCAATGCCTGCTCCAAAGTGCTTGAATTGATGATGCAAGATGCTTGATTTCTTGAAGGTTGAATGATTGAATGAAGAAATTGCTTGAATGTGTTAGGAGATTGTAGGAGATGTAAAATGAGGTGAATATCACTTATTTATACCAATATTGTGCCTTAGTATTGGTTTATACCTCATCACAGGCCGAAATGAAGTGAATTTGAGTAAAATCCTGAAAGAAATTTTGAAATATTTTGAATTTGGGGCCAAGGGGGACTCATTCACCACACTTGGCAAATGAGTTGTTTGTCAGGATAGGACCCAAAAATACACTTAATATAATCATATGAGGGCATAAAGAGACAAAATAAAGCATGAGAAGGGTGTAAATAGTGAAAATATGCCTAGAAAAGCATGAAATTTTGTTACAAGACTTTACAACACTTCAAAATAGGACTTGTTGACATGTAAAAAGGTGATTTTTAGGTGAATTGCATTAAATAGAGTCTAGAAGAATGTAGAAATGTCTTACAACACTTCACAACACCTTCAAAAGACATCGTTATTTAAATTTTAGCACCAAAATAAGTATGCTCAAGCCAAGATACATCACAAAATTAAAGAAACATAGCTCCAACACTATGAAACAAGACCTAAAATACCATGAAAATGACAAGGGGGAATTTTTAGACAACACATTTAGCCCCCACTTTAGTGAGAGAAACTTGCTTCCTCACACTAAAGTAGCCATGAACATCGAGAAGAGGGTTTGAATGCACTTACGTTAGCAAGATGGAATACAACAAACAAGGAGGATGATCAAGCCCCCAAGATGAAGATCCCATGACAAACTAAACATAAGGACAAAAAGGAACACACAAGTGTTGAAAGGAATTGAGTAAAGCTTTGATCATCAATCCAACTAGTTGTGAAAAGAGATCTAGGGTGATTGTTTGAAAAGGAAAAGGAATGTGTACTCACTCTGGGGCCACGAAACTAGTTGTCCGAAGGGTGAGAAATCCCAAAAAGAAAATTAAGATACATACGCTAGTTGGTATGCACTCACAAAACACAAAAGTGGCTATGGGGAAAAGTCATGCCGCTAGTTGGGCTTCCTACTCAACCATGCTAAAGCTATACCTGTTCGATAACTTTAACAAGGTTCCACAAAGCCAAAGAAATGTAGATGCTAGTTTAGGTTTTAAGCAAAATAGGATGACACCATATGCATGCAAGTTGTGTTATGCAAGGTGGCCAAACAAATAAGACAGCTCCACAGGCATGCAAGTTGTGTTATGCAAGGTGGCTGAATGAGAATGCAATATGTAAAAATATTATGTGTAATATGTTCAAAGGAGTCTTGTTCAGTTTATGAAAGGTTGGTTACTTAGGGAACATTGTGTCTAATGTCTCCAAGAGAGGACTAATCAAAGAATAATATATTCACAATTTAGGGGATGCAATGCGTCGCATCAAACCACCAAGAGGAACATAATATGCTGAGAAAGATCACCCTTATGAAGGACATCACACCTAATGTCATCCACAAAGTGACAAACACATCACATAAATGACAATGCTTCGCTAAGAATGCAAATGACACAATGGTAATGTATGCCCCCCACTTTAAAGGAATTGCTACACATCATTCTGTGAGCAATTACTTGAAAGTAGAGAAGAGAAATAAAGCAAGACATGAGAGCTAACTTAGAGGGCTCTATGCCAAGTCTTATGTTTCAAAGTTAAGTTGTGTCATGTCAAGGAAAATGAAAAGGAAAGATGGAGTTTCCCCTCAGAAAAGAAAGCACACCAAACACATAAGGGATCTATGGATTTGGGGTTAGTATGTTCATTGCTGCAATGCATTTTTATGAAAGAGCTCGGGACTATCATCATTCTTTGAATACATAGAACAAGAATAATGATACAAAGAGAGTGAAAGAGAAGGAAAAACAAAGTCCTTTTTGAGTCAACATGGAAGAGACATTGCAGTCTCAATGCTTTGCATCATCCCCAAAAGGAAAACACAAGCGAAAAGACATCAAGAAGTCAAAAGAAAAATGAAAAATATTTTTGGTCAACATGAAGGAGACATCATGGTATCAATGCCTTGCGTCATCCCCAAAAGGAAAAACACAAGAAAAGACAAAAGAAAAGGAAAAAGAGGGAGTTTTGGGTCAACATGGAATAGACATAGGGCGTCTCAATGCTTTGCGTCATCCCCAAAAGGAAAAACACAAAAAAAAAGCGAGAAGTATAAGTCACGAAAAATAGAAGAAGTGAGATACACATAGAAGAAGTGTACAAGGAGAAGGAAATATCAAACACACGATACGGGGGAACACGATACACACATAAAAATAAAGAAGAAAGAAAAATTAAAAGGCAAGCGAGGTAAAGGAAAATCACTCATTGAACAAGACATTTGCCTCCCAATCATGTGCAGTGCAATGCGAAGGTGGTTGACTATTTAAAGGAGGAATCGTAAGTTCCGAACTAGGGGTTGTACCAGGTTCTTCACTTGGTGGAGAGGATTTATCATTTAAGCTCATTGTAGAAGAAAATAAAGAGTTTAAATCATTGTGTATTTCTTCATCTATTTTAGCAATCATCCCATCATTATCGTCATCATCAAGATTAATAACAAAGGGAGGACAAAGGGTGATTTCTAAGGATGGATGTATCAAAAGTGGTGGTTCTTGAATATGCTCAGTTTGTTGTGATGGTGGTAGAGGAATGTCATGTGGTTGCTCAAAAGAGGGAAGGTGATCATCTATTACCTCTGTCAAGGATATAGGTTGATTTTCTTTATTATCCATTAGGCAAGATTGATGAGCAAGGAGATGACAACGACGCCTTCGTTCCCTAGCACCATGGTTTTGTTTAATTCGGTTTTGAAATTTTTGAGGTGTAAGAGCGGATTGAGTCGGTATAGGTTTGTCTATTTCCGAAGGGGGAAGAATAGAGGAAACCAAAGAAGAGGGATCAACCACTTTCTCTTTTGCTTTATAGACTTGTTTGGTTCGAGGAAGTTGAGTAGTAATTGTGTCAGGTTCTCTTTGTCCTTTGAACGATGGTGGGGAAGGGTCTAAAGGGATTTGTTCTGAAGTTGTGTTGGGTTGTTTAATGTCTTGCTCAAGGGTAATCATGGTTTCATCTAGGATAAGAGGAGTGGAATTGGAAAGAGATGTATTATGAAGAGATAATTCAACGATCCTTTTTTTTAAACTTTTGATAAGTGATGTAAAAGAAGTCCTTTCGAGGGGTGATAGGTTAGATGGGTGTAGGCCAAAAGGATTCTAATGAAAAGTTACCTTTGGAAGATAAAGGATTAAAGCCACTATGGTGTATGGTGACTACCTCATTTCCATGTGGAAACTTTAAGCACTTGTGAATTACTGATGGGACCGCTTTCATTGAGTGAA
>VDFB02347225.1:0-23612 GCA_007258455.2 Sequoia sempervirens
GAATGTCACTGTGATTCATGCAAGATGTGTTCACACAGCCAGAGGAAGGTATCAACCATCAATCTTACAACAGAAATGGTAAAATCACATTAAGTAAGATTCAAATATATCTAGCAGAACATTTTGTGACTTTGCTTGAAGACAACCATCAAGATATATATTGCAGAATCCCCTTTACAGTTTTGATTTAAACTATCCAATTTTCCTTGCAAGTTGGCTTTGGGTAATCACTAATTAGGCAGACTATCAGCCTCTGTTATAAACACATCTAATCACACCATACTTCAAACTCATAAAGGCTGGTTTGCTATTCATATTTCCAAGTTTTATAAGGATCAAAGGTGGAATGGGTACTGGCACTTCTCTAAATTTATTATATAGCATAAAAACTTCTGATAAGCATCCATTGACTAACCAGACCTAAGTTTGAAATGTCAATAAATATGTCCAACATAACCAAATGTTTTGAATGGCCAAAGCAAGTGAAACCGATAAAAGCTAACTTTTTAGAAAGGTGAGATACGTGAAGTTTGAAATATGCCTCTGCAGCTGTAGAAAGAATATTCTAGCAACAACAGAAATTATTTGAAACCACAATTCCTCAAATAATAATAATGGCAGATCTGATCAAATAACTGTTAAGTATAGAGAGATTGCATTTGATCAAAATTCAATATTGTGGCTCAATATGCTTACTCTCTTTAATATATAGAAACTATCTAAGTTATTTTCTACCTAATCCTACATTTGTAAGGCTGGGTTCATCCTGGAAAGGAAGTGCCAAGGTTTTATGGAAGCCCTATTGTTGACCTCGTTACATCCAGTAATGATGATATTGATAAAATAATTAAATCTATGACTTCACTTGAGCCCAATGCATTTCCAGTTATTTTGGAAAAAAGACAAACTATTTTATTTATTGATCTAGTGAAGCTAGTGGGAAATAGGAGACTTATCATGTGAATGATTCTAATAATCAAAACATGCCTTTCTCAACTTTGGTTTAACAATTATGTTTTTTGTGTTTCTATACAAACAAATATTAAAAGCTCTAGAGGGTTCTTCATGTTGAAAATGCTTGTGACGGATTATGATTATATGCTCTTCATCTACAAGTTGGGTTATGATATAAGCAACCATGACAACGTAACTTCTCACCTAATAACTATAATGATCCCAACAATCATGCTGCTAAGACAACTAATGCAGTTTAAATATATGGCTACTGTATCCATATATTTTGAATCATAAGATTGTTTTCAAACTACACAAATCAATTTATACTTCAATACCTCACAATCAAAAATTCCTATTTCTGTGGCCCATGGTTTAATAACTTTGGCTTCTTCACAAATCATATACTTCATGGCAAAGAGAATTATAGAACAGATACTAAATTTTGTGTTGTCTAATGCTAATGTCATGGTTGATATGATTAAACCAAAGGTCTATGGAAGATAGGGTTGTTGGGAAAATAGGATTATTGATTAATACGATCTAATCTGACTTACAGGGGTTTCCCAACATGTTAATATGAAGAAACTATACTAGGTAATTCACAAACAACAGCTGAAACTCAAACAAATGCTATTTACACACAATCTTCTAATGCCAAATGGAAAGTTGCCAGTATGCTAAAGGTTACATATGCGGTTGAGAGGTTTATGGCAATCATCTTAAGCTATCAAGATAGACATATAAGCCCGAGACTAATATGCTTTTGAGGCCACCAAACGATTACCCTAGGAGACCAAATGGTAATTATTTTCAAAATCCTAACAAAAAATTAGTGAGTACCAACATCTGTGTTGAAATTGTCTAAAATACACAGTATGAATCCTAAGCATACTCAGTACTTGATATATTGATTTAAAAACTATTAATGTTCAAAAATTTGAAATTTTCATCACATATTGTGATCTTAAAATATGCTAGCCATGGCCAAAAGAAAACAAAATCGGTGAATGTGGCGGGAAGTTTTATTCTAACAAAACTAAAAATAAATAAAATTTGGAGATCAGTGATAACATTCCTTATTTGATTTTTTGTTTCATCATTCCCAAATGTGTGTATGTGATCTATCTCCTCCATTGGACAAAGGATGCTTTATCACATATTTAGTACCTATGATTAAAAATTGAAGCACCAATTTTCAACTGCACTTTCCAACCTAAGGAAAATTATGAAGAGGTTTTAATACTTTTAGAAGCAATAAGACGATAGAACTACCTCATCTATCATGCGACCACATTTCTTTGAGGCATTTTTCCAAGCAGCTTATGTGCCCTGCCTGTGCTTTATATTTTGCATGCATGTTTATCTGTTGAATTTTTTCCCTACTACTATGCTATGATAGATATCCTTGCTCTATTCCTTAGCACTTATTTTGGCTCGGGCTAATAAGATGTTTGGAAAGATTGTGGAATCGGGCTTGCACCTGTTCTTTGTTTTACTCATGAGGCTATACCATCAACATTCTTGTAAATATCATGTAACCACAACACTCATGATATATACCACTCATCCTTCAGGCATTTTACCATTGATTCTTGAACCTAGTTTAGGCGTCTACATTATGAAAGCATGCCCTATTTTAAGATCTCAATTTGGGACTAGCAAAGAGATTAGCCTTGTCTTCTGTAGCCGGTCAGAGTTCCATGTTTGTTTCAATTTTGTTATGGAAAGTAGCTTGACTATTTTTGCACCTCTTATTTACTAGTATAGTCAACAAAGGACTATTTGGAATGATTGTGTTCTTGGAAATGAGACAGAATCAGAAAATAGAGAACAATTTTTTTTTAAAAAGAAGAAATAGAAAACAGAGAACTAGGTGACAGGAAGACAAACCCACTTTGTCTTTTCTGTGGTGTCGGCCTATTTCTGCTTTGCCACTTGATTAATGCTACCCCCACCAAAACATGTCTAAAAATTACTACCTGGTAAACACTATGTTCATTGCTCACAACGTAACCTTGAACAAAAAGGAAAATGTATTTTAGGGGGGAAAAGAGAAGTGGCACGGGAAAGGAAAATATAGGGAGGGAAAATAAAAAAATTATTTTAGAAAAAGTTTTTTTTTATTGTCTTAATTTAAGACAATTAGAAAATTAAAAATGTATTGTCTTAAATTAATGTCTTAAAATCCCCCTTAATGTAGTAAAGATTGTAATGAGATGGAAGCCACTTTAACCAGTTCATTCTTCCTTGCCTTATCACCCTGGCAAAAAGAGAAAATATTAATGTAACCATATATAAAAGGAAGAATTGAGAATCTACAACTCTATATTACAAAGGTACTTATTACAAGTATTTATAAAAAACATTAAACTATAATGCCACATCCCAAATTAAGCACTTCAAACCTACACTTTGACCATATTTGAGCTTCGTAGTACATCAAGAATAAAATTGATATTAGTTGTCATGTTGCGAACTTGCAAAACAGACAGAATTAGCAATCCTTTTTTAGTCATGAATGTAAATCACCTTGGCACAAGATGACCCAAGATTCTTAGAGACAATTAAATTATGTCACAACTTACATGTTCAAACTTAAAGGCTATAGATTTAAGTAGCATTTTCTATTTTGGTAATATTTAGTTAAAAAATCAATTATACCTTAAACATCCAAGGTGGCATAAGCACAAAAGTCACTAACATAAAGGATTTCAAGTACATCATGTAAAGGAGTTCTAAAACAAGAAATAAATATAATGATGGCAAGAACAATTAAAGGCATAGAAAACATATTATAGTTACAAGCATAAGAAAAAATACGTAATATTATATTCAAATGCAAAATTTCATGAATATTTGAATCTGATTAATAACTTATAAATACTATGGATGAAAATTGACTATAGATTACTATATGTAAATTAAATTGAGGCGTAATTGTCAACAAAGTAGCATTATTGTAAAAAATAAATAACATTCAGAAGAAGGATTCATATTTACTTGTCACCAAATTTTTTTAATTAAATATCATGCATGAAAATTATAGCCATGGAAAATTTAAAACTCAATAAATAGTATAATCAAATAATATAACTCACTTATACCAATTAAACTTTAATCCATATATATATGACAAAATACTTGTTTTCATTCACGGAGTTAGGCTAGGCTTATGAGATAAATATTAATAATGACAACTCATTTCAGTCTCTTTCCATTTAAGAGGAATCAATCTAAAAGGACCATACCTATAACATTCCCTTCAAATTATGGTGGAGAGAGTATTCACGGTGATGGATAGGAATAAATAAATTAAAAAAAACAAAAGTGAACCCTAATCGTTATGAAGTGGAGGCATTTATTGAGGTGACGACAGAAAGTTTTATTTTGATAAATATACTCAAAAACCCTCGTTGAAACCTTATTTTAGGCTATATCTCACCAAATTGGAAAAGTGAATGGTCAATACTAGTGAGGAAGAGTTTAGAGGAGCAGCGGGGAAAGCAATGAAAAAATAGTAGAAAACAGTCGAAAAAAATTGCAAAAAATGATGAACAGCTGAGATTCGTTTAATGGTCAGCAGATTGATACCAACCATTGATCGACAAAATTAGTTTTTTCTTCTTCATATAGGATACGCCTTTGGTGTAAATATATTTAAGACAATTAATATTTTTCTTAAATTAATGTTTTAAATCCTCCCTTTATATAGTAGTGACACATGGATGTAGGAATGATTACCATTTAGTAGTGAAATGTTAAAAAAATTTATAAAATATGTAAAGGACTTAAGACTGCACCGAGAGGCAATGCCTTCCATGCAATAGGTATTTCTGGTGCACCAAGCAATCTAGGCGGCTAAATGGCCCGCTTAGGTAGGGGTCCCACGAGGGGGGCTTAAGCTCTATGGATTGTGATCAAATTCAAAAGAAAAATGAATAGAGGAGTAATAGTCATTTTTATTTGTCTGATATTATTCATTTATTTAGTCATTTTTATTTGTCTGATATTAGTCATTTATTTAGTCATTTAGTTGTGATTTTACCCGATGACCAAATTAGTCACTTATAAATGACCAAATTAGTCATCTATTTTCCAAATACTACTAGTTTAGTCACGTGACTAAAAGTTTTAGTCATGTAGTCATTTATTTTCCAAATTCTACTAGTGTTTATTTACTATTTCAAAATTCTCACCTTGATGTTTAAGTACAACTTGATCATGATGCAAAAACATAGTTTGATAATAACATTCAAAATAAATTTAAATAAGCTAAAACAATTATTGTAACTTACTTAAGTCAATAACTCACATTGTTAAGAGTACCTCTAATAAATTCACTATTTTATAGCCTTGAGAGATAATTTGTTAAAAAAATTAATTTTATGATGACTCCTTCAAATCTATTCAAATAACCTCAAGTGTAAACTATAGTAATGTTAATATTTTCATTTATGAGACCTACAACTTTAAAATAAAAAAATTGAGAGATATGTGCTTTATAATTTTGACATCCTAAGTAAACTTTCTTACTTTTTGGATAGTAATAGAAAACTTCAATAAATCTTGTAATTAGATGGCTTGTATAAGAAATTAATAAAGTAGAAAATAAGGTACAAATATGAAAATTTTTCAAAAAAATTCAATGAGAACAAAGTTCATAATATGTTGATAATAAAATAATCATTGCCTCATATATATATGATACTTATGTCTTGGATGCGACCTAAATTGACCTAACCACCTATATAAAATTATATTTAAATGATCATATAACTTAAAATGTTATACTAGCTATAAGTAAGCCACACATATACCAATACAAATAATACTTTACAAACATAACAATTTAAGTATGCTAATACACATGATAAATTTAAATTTTGATATGATTCTGAATTAAAATTATTATATTTTAAATAAAAAAATTATAAATACTACGTACTATATATATATATATATATATATATGTATGTATGTATGTATGTATGTATGTATGTATGTATGTATGTATGTATGTATGTATGCACACACACACGCACACACACGTGCGCACACGCACACACACACACCATCTTTTGAACTTACAATTACATTTAACAATTAAATGCAACAAGTACGATGAATGTTTTTTTTATTGAAAATGTCACCATCAAGTTTTTTTTTAAATGAAGTATCTTAAAATAGATTTTAAGAAAACCATACACAAGAATTTCATATCAAGTTATTTTGTCTAATCCATAAAAATAAATATTATGACAAGTCCTAGTGATAGACATACTAATAGACATACTAATGGGAACAAATATGTTGAAAAATTATATGTGTTCTTGATGTATTGAGAGTTTGTTTGCCTATTTTTCCTTCTATCCCTTAACTTAGATCCTATTATAGAGAACTAAACAACATCAACATTGATGGATTCTAAGTTCTCTTAATATTACCTAAACTTTGACTAAGAAAGTTTAAATACTTTTGAATTGTTGATAAACTCATTCATTTTCAAAACTCCTCAAAGATAGAAATAAAATCAATTATGCATTAAACCATTTTAATTATTATTTACATTTTAAAACAAGTACAAAAGCCTAACTATTTAAAATTCAATTTGTAAATGAAGTAGTTACATAGTGGATTTATATATTGTACGCACAGCTTTCGTAAAAAATCCTAAAATCATGCAATTATTTCATAGTCTATGATGCCAAGTTTTGGAATAGAATTTTACTAGTCTACGATTGTTCAACTGTGCCTCTTATTCTTCCACTGCCTTTCAGATATCTGTTGTCTGCAAGTCTTCGACCGTTCTTCTGTATTCTATTCCCTGAAATCTTCTAAGCTTAATACAAAATAAAATTTCAAAAAAAGGTTTAATAACAGAATCCTCAATTATGGCAATATCATTTAAACCGGACGAGGTATAAATCTTTATTGGGAATCCACTGGACAATCACAATACTTTCCGGACAAAGTGAGCCATGATCAAATAGGCGTACACAATATTTTATCTGAGAATATATGTGCCCTGTCATTCCAAAATAATCATATGTTTGAATTCTTGATGCCCTTACAATTATTGTACAATTACAATACTCAAACTATGTTTAGTGCATCACCCTCTGTCACGAATTTCTTGTAATGATTTATCCCGACCTTTCAGTCATTGAAAATTGGATGAGAATGGTGGTAATTGGATGTATGAGAATATTTATTCTTGTTATGTCGTTTGCATGCAAATTACTAAAGAATTTGACAGAGGGATGTCTACACCGTTGAATGTCCAACATTAGAGATGCCCTCGTGAGGTCCTCCAGTATGAGAAATGCTTGATGCTCCAACCCAAAATATGATTTTTAGTGGCAGTTTAGAGTAAAAGATTCACTATGATGCATTAAAGAAAACCTAATAGGCACAATAACCACACATATTCACATCAACTCTAAAGCATGAAAAGAAAAGATAGATAACTTTTCTATTGAAAAGTGTTTATAATATTTATTAAAAGATTAGTTTATATAAAATAATTATAATATAAAAAAGATTTGTTGAGGTATATGATTTAAATATTTTGTTTTATTTTATTTTTATGAATAATGTTTATATTATCATTTATAAAATATTGTTAAATATATATTCAAATTAAGGTAGGTGGAAGAAGTTACATTCTTAAAGTTTAAATAAGATTTCAATACAAAGCAAGATAATAAAAATAATATAACATGTTACTAAGTGGCTAGAGCACAAGTAGAATGACGAGAGAAGGGGATACCAATCATTTGACTTTCCCCATGCATTAGTAGGGTATAAGGTAACCATAAAAGGGTCTCATCCATCATTATCATTATTAATATTTTCTTTTTTAGTTTCTTCATTAACCGCTTGAGTAGGAGAAATGACAAAAGCCGAATGAGAAAACCTAATGGCTCCAAGAACACTACAATGAATTTTGTAACAATGAAAGAAATAAAAGAGTAGGCAAAGATCTAACGTCAAGTAAGACTATAAAGATGGATCTATAGAAAAACCAAGGGGGAGATCACCTCAATAAATGTAGGTAAGTCAAGGAAGACCCATCTAGATATAACTTACTTGAAAAACCATCCAAGAATTTCAATAAGTGTTATGTTGGTTTGAACATAAAACATTTCAATACCAAAGAGAGAGAAATTATTGTATGTAAGTTATAGATTGCAAGAATGCTTGAGATTTTTTATTTTCTTGATTGATAGATTCAAAATTAAAGTTGGAAAGAAAAATAAGAGCTTCAAAGGTCTTCAGGATCCATTTCAATTTGTTTCAAAATTATTATCTATGACCTATACACTTAGTAAAGTGATAAAATGCTAAAAAGTGATAACCATATAAAAATTTCCTATGTAATGTTTTTGCAACATGTGGATTTCCATGTGTTGAATTTGAGTGTTAGAATCTATAACTTTTGAAAATTCTAGATGTTAAAAAAGGGTAAGGTTAATGTAGCAAAATAATAATTTTACACAAAATATACCACAAGAGGACATAAGCATAAGCAGTACCTTGGAATCATTGTTGGAAAAGGATAAGGAAAGGGATAAATGAATCTAAAAATGTAATAGGATACATGGACACCAAAATATTGATAATGATAAAATTTAGATAGATTCCTTTATATTAGACAATGTTATATGGATGCACTCTAAATCTACTTCCATGTTATCCAAATGCCCATGCATGGTGTCCATACCCTCTTTTAACTATTCCACTTCATCATCCCATTAACATGAAATCATATTTGATTTCCCACTTGATTCTAACTCTAAATATGCATCATGTTTGTTAGTATTATTATTTGGTGTTTAGAAATTGTCACCTTGATGTTTAGTCTACAACTTTATCATGATGCCATAAATATTAGCTACAAAATTTATGTTAACTTAAGTCACTAACTCACCTTGCTAGGAGTACCTCCAATAAATTCACTATTTTATAACCTTGAGAGACAATTTGTTAAGAAAAATAATTTAATGATAAATCCTTCAAATCTAGTTCAAGTAACCTCAAGAAAACTATAGTAATGTTAATATTTCATTGATGAAACCTACAACTTTAGAAAAAATCACAAAATTGAGAGAGATATATGCTCTTACAATTTGACCTTCTAAGTAAACTTTTTACCTTTTGAATGGTAAGAGCATGCTTCAATAAATCTTGAAATGAAATTATTTGTATAAGAAATTAATAAAGTAGAAAATAAGGTACAAATACTTGATAATAATAAACTACTTTGAAAGGGAAATTTTCTAAAAGTTTCCACTAAGAACAAAGTTTATAATATGTTGATAATAAAATAAGCACTACCTCATATATATGACACTTATGTCATGGATGCAACCCAAATTGACCTAACCACCTATGTAATATTATATAAATGATCATATAACTTAAAATATTATACTAGCTATAAGTAGACCACATAACCCAATTCAAATAATACTTTACAAACATAACAATTTAAGTATGATAATGCACCTGATAATTTTAATTTTTGTTATGATTCTGAACTAAAATAATTATATTTTAAATGATGTTATTGTATACAACCTATAATTATTTACAATTATACAGCACATAAAAAATGAAATAAAAAACATTAATTATATCTTTATACAAAATTATAAATGCTTTGTTTTATATATATATATAGCCATCTTTTGAACTTACAAGTATTTCTAACAATTAAAAGCAACAAATATGATGAAAAGTTCTTTAATTGAAGTATGTTAAAATAGATTTTAAGAAAACTACGCACACTAAATTCATATCAACTTAGTTAATTAAATAAAATCTAATGATAAAAAAAATATTATGACAAGTCCTAGTGATAAACATACTAATGTGAACAAATATTTTTAAAATATATCCTTTGAAATGTTTCATATATTTCTGATGTACTGAAAGTTTGTTTACTTATTTTTTCTTCTATCCCTTAACTTAATTCCTTTTATGAAAAACTAAAGAACATCAGCATTGATGGATTCTACTTCCATGACTAAGTTCTCTTAATATTACCTAAACTTTGAATAAAAAAGTTTAAATAATTTTGAATTGTTGAACTCATTCATTTTCAAAACTCCTATTAATTATACATTAAACCATTTTAATTAATATCATTTACATTTTAAAACAAATACAAACAATTAAATAAGCATACATATATAAACCCTAAATATTTTAAATTCAATTTGTAAATGAAGTAGTTACATACTGAATCTATATCTTGAACGCACAGCTTTCGTAAAAAATCCTATACTCATGCAATTATTTCATAGTCTATGGTGCCAAGTTTTGGAATAGAATTTTACTAGTCTACGATTGTTCAACTGTGCTTATTCTTCCACTGCTTTTCAGATATCTGTTGTCTGCATGTCTTCGACCGTTAATCTTCTGTACTCTATTCTCCTGAATCTTCTAAGCAATACAAAATAAAATTTTAAAAAAAGGTTTAAGAACAGAATCCTCAAGTATGGTAAATTATTTGAACCGGACGAGGTATAATTCTTTATTGGGAATCGACTGGAAAATCACAATACTTTCCGGACAAAGTGAGCCATGATGAAATAGGCGTACACAATATTTTATCTCAGAATATATGTGCTCTGTCATTCCAAAACAATCATATTTTTGAATTATTGTACAATTTGAATACTCAAACTATTTGCAGTGCATCACCCTCTGTCATGAATTTATTGTACTTATTTATCCCGACATTTCAGTCATTGAAAGTTGCTTGCTTGTCTCCTGGTTATGCCGAATAACAGGTTATAATAAACAAATGTAAGAGCAACTACAGCAACAGCATCAAAATGAAAGCTACAGCCATCTTGATATTTACTGAATTGGAATGGTGGTAATTGGATGTATGAGAATATGTATTCTTGTTATGTCGTTCATGCGAATTAGTAAAGAATCTGACAGAGGGATGTCTATATCGTTGAACGTCCAATATTAGAGATGCCCTCGTGAGGTCCTCCAGTATGAGAAATGCTTGATGCTCCAACCCAAAATCTGTTTTTAGTGACTGGCAGTTTATGAAGTAAAAGATTCGCTATGATGCATTAAAGAAAGCCTACTAACCACACATATTCACATCAACTCTAAAGCCTGAAAAGAAAAGATAGATACTTTGTTATTGAAAAATATTTATAATATTTATTAAAAGACTAAGTTTGCATATTATATTAAAAAAATATTTTATAAAAATGATCTATTGAGGTATATGACATATATTTTATTTTGTTTTATTCTGCGAATAAATGCCTAATATTATCATTTATAAAATGTCGGTATACATATTCCAAAAATTTGATTAGGAAGAATTCACACTCTTGAAGTCACACTCACGAATAAACAAGGCATCAATCCAAAGCAAGATAATAATAAAAAAAAATGTGATGTTTAGTGACTAGAGCACGAGTAGAATGAGGAGAGGGGGAACTCAATCACTTGACTTTCCCCATACATTAGTAGGGTCCAAGGTAACCATAGAAGGCTCTCATCCATCATTACCATTATTATCATTTTATTTTTTAGTTTCTTCATTAACCACTTAGTGGAGAGATGAAGAGGCAAATAGAAAATTTGTAGAAGTTAGGCCGACCAAATTTTCATGACGATAGGTAAGAAAGAATAAAAGCACCTACTAGCGGGGCTACAAATGAAAGCCCCCACTAACACAGAAATCCCTTCTCATGGGAGGAAGAGAAACCTAAGAGTAAAACTCCTAATGGCTATAGACAAAATGACTATGTCCATGATGGAGATAGACCTTGAGAGGAGGTGGAAATCAAAGGTACTTTGGCCATAAAATAAGAGGCATTACTAAAGTGATAAAAAAAAAAAAACAGAGCCATCTAAATTTTTACACTTGTACCTACAATAACACATAAGAATAAATCATGGCTTTAGCATGAAGCTAAAACTAATGATCAATGAATTGGACAAAAGAAACCATAGTAAAATTTCAATTTTCATTTTGCTAAATGATAATATTCACCTTGAGGACTTGTTAGGTCTAATTAAATTTGTAAAGAGATCTAAGAACCAAATCCTAAAAAACATACCAATAAAAATGCTCATTTTAACAACTTGAAGAAGACATGTACCTAGGTCCAAACATCCTAATCTTTTGGAAAAAATGAAAAGAGATATTTGAGATACACATCCTAAGCTCTTGGAAAAAATGAAGAGAGATGTTTGAGATACACATGATGTCCTAAAAAAAAGACATAAAGAATTAGAAATACTAAAGGGAGTAACCTAAGACTAATGTAGGGCCTTGAAATGATGACATCAAGAAAATGGGTGAGTTTGGGCTTCAATACTATTGATCATATCTTTGTGAGAGCTTGCATTGTTAAGATTAACATTTGAGACTAAAAATTCAACCATTGGTTCAAGTGCACACCATGGAAAATAAGAATGAGTCAATGATAAGCTTGATGGGGCTTATGATCCTAAAATTAATATTTGAATACCATTTTTAATGTTTCCATGAAGTTTTATAATATCTAATACCAATTTTCAGAGCCATACCATCTAGGAGGGCTTCTATAATTATATCAAAGGATTCACAATCTTGATTGAAGAGTTAACATTTAGTCTTGACTTCATTCTAGAAAAATAGGTTCTTATTAGTTCTAGAGGAGATTTCTATAGATGTTTTGATCCCCTTTTAAAAATATTAGAGAACAAACCCTAGGAATCTTCACAAGAGGGTCATTCTAGCATTAAAAAATAGGAGACCATCGAATATTTTTCTAGTTCATAAAAATACAAATATGAAAACTAGAACCATTACCTAGATCCCCTTCCAACTAGATGACTACAAGAAATGTAATACTACACTAAAATTTTCCAAGCTTCACTACCTTGAAGAGTAGAAATGATCATCTTAGTGCATAAGGCCAAACCTTGGCACTAATTGGACAATAATGCCAACCCTCCTAACTTACAAGGAAAAAAAACTCAATGATTTTTGAAATGCTAAAGAAATTCACAAATAATCTTCTTTAATTTCAAAATGGTAAGGATTTTTAGAGCCAAGTATTAGTGTAATTATTTAATTACACTTGCATAGCTTTATTTAAGGTAATATTTTGAATTCCTAGGTTTATTATTCTCATCCTTATCTTATTGAGCTATCTTGTTGCTCAAGATAAGATTAGGGTTATGCATCTTTGCTTTTATAAAACAAATTATTTCTTGTAATTATTGTACTTCGAATATATCATGTTGCAAATCTTTTTGCAATAGGTTTTTTTTTTCTATTTTTTTTTTTTTCTATTTTCTCTTCTGTGGAAGGTTATTTTCTGGTTTGCATTTCAGATCTTGGTTTCTAACATGATTTCAAAACCTTGATTTGCAGCCCCTTCTCAGATTTTTGAGAAAATTATTACAAAGTTCATTCAGGATTCCTTGAGGGTATCATGCATTGAGTTCATCTATGCAGCATCTTGGATCAGATCAGGCTTCACCATTAGATTCAGAGCGCTGAAAAAAGTCAAGATTGGCTTTTATTTTGCATATTTTGGCCATTGCTTGCTAGATCCATGAGGGTTTCAAGTTCGGTGATTTTTTGGAAGCTCTGGAGGTAGCTGATTTTTTGAAGCATTTTGGGCACAAACAGAGGTCACCATCGTGCTCGTAGCAATGAAAAACCCTAAGAACACCCTTCGTTTAGTCAATTTCTGAGTAGTTGGTCTAAAAGGCAAACCAAATTTTCCAAGGAGGTCGTACGGCCTCCCCAACATGCTCCCCAAGGCATGTTTTTCGAAAAATAAATAAATAAAATGAATTTTTCGTCGAACCGCCGACGCTTGTAGTTCAACACGATTCGGCCACCGTTGCGCCACCCGACAGCCATCAGGAGCGGCGGCCACCGGGTGGCGCCCCCATGCAACTGTTGCCAACCTCCTTCACTAGCCCCTGAGGGCTTCAAAGTCTATGACCATGGTCCTATGGGGGACCAAGCCCTCCACCCAGCCCCTGTGGGCCCTTCTGTAGTCGACCCTGGTCATATGGGGGACCGTTGGGCGCTATGCACCCAGTCCCCACCCAACCTCCCAACACACCCACCGGTCCTATGGAGGACCAGGGGCTCCACCCCATCCCCTAGACTGCCAGCCCCTGGTCACACACAAGACCAGGGGCCGAATTTTTTTTAGCCCCTAGGGGCCCTGCAAGCCTTATTGGACCTTTTGGAGCAACTTTCACTAAATCAGGTGTATTTTTTGCATATGATGTCCATTTTTCGCAAACGAGATACCGTTGGAAAGCTGATTTTGATGCCAATCTAGTGGTGAAGTTTTTTTTAACCAGATTTTGATCCATATTTAATTTTGAGGTCTTTGAACTTAGATGAAGCTTTTTTTGCTTCAGAGGGCATATCTTTTGACTTGGTGATCCTTTTTTCACCATTCTTGTGGCGTTGGAAAGCTGGTTCAATCCTATACACATATATGAGGTCTATTTTTATTTTATTTTTATTCATTTTTGAATTTTATCCTTTTACAATCATTGGGTTATTATAATAAATGAACTAAGATAAAATTCCATTAGGGGGGTTTCGTGCATAATAATCTGATTAGAGTGTGCATGCACTTTGATCTCCATCTTCATCTTGATTTGTTGACAACTCGTATGGGTTATATCTAATTTCTTAGTTTCTTTTGGACACATCTTTCTTTAGCTTGACACATATTAGATTCACATCAGTTCACACTTCAGATTGAGAGCCTATGGTTATTGATCCATATTGGTTCAAATCCTTCTCAGTTTGAGGACCATGTTTTTATGGTTAATGTTCCAAAGTCTTTATGGTACCTATTCCCATGGAAGATTTTTAGTCTTAGTTTGGCATTGGCAATGAGATACACAGTTTCCAGATTCTGCCATCATTTCATCTACTATTGCTTCACAGATTCTAGGGTTGTTCCAGTTTGTGAGTTTTCTAGTGTTCCGTGGCATCAGGTCTGCTATCGCATTATTATGATTCCGCTTTGGTTTCTTGTAGATAGAAGTATCTTTCCTTGCTTGTTGGATTGCAGTTCCAGTGTTATTCCACAATGTTCTTCCAGTGCTTCTTTGCAGTAGTCATCTCATTGTGGGGGGGTTTTGTCCCACTGGGTTTTCCCTCTCTACCTCATTATTGCATTTGTACATGGGTACCTGATCGGGCCTTGTTGTCGGGACCCATTCATGCTTTCTTGTATTTATCTTAGTTTTAGGTGCATGTTTTTTTAGTCTCCCTAAGTTGCACTTATGGGGGGTTGTTAGTGTAATTATTTAATTACAATTGCATAACTTTACTTAGGTAATATTTTAATTCCTAGGTTAATTATTCTCATCCTTATCTTGTTGAGCTATCTTGTTGCTCAAGATAAGGTTAGGGTTATGCATACTTTTCTTTATAAAAGAAAAACATTCTCATGTAATTATGAATTCCTAAATAATATTATTTGCACATCTTTTTGCAATAGCTTTGTTTTTTCTATTTTTCTCTTCTGTGGAAGGTTATTTTCTGGTTTCCATTTCAGATCTTGGTTTCTAACACCAACAATAAGAGTAGTAGAAACAGGTACTCAAAAGAATCATGAAACAAAATTATTCTTTTTTTGCTAGAGATAAAGGTTTAGTAACCTAGTAAGCCATTTATTTTAATTTTGGTAAGAGTAGCTTGCCATAATGAGGTCAAAGATTCCTGAGATTATTGGAAGGTCATATAGAAAATTAAGGTATAATCTATTGAAAATTCTTAGTGGGTAAATGTCAATCTTTTCAACTATGTTGATCAACCAAAGGATCTTCTACAATTACCATGAAAAACACACTCCATCTAGATAGTAGATTCATAACAATAAACACATAATATTAACCACAAATACCCATACAAATATCCATTATTCTTTTAAACATTTTAATATCCAAACATTTAGATGATAATAATAGCCAAAATGTGTAATAATTATAAGTTATAGTAGAGTCATCATGATCATTTTTGTGAGATATGGAAGTGTACTATCTATCTAGTAACCACACATAATCACATTTATTCTAAAGTATTGAGAAAAATAAAATATATTTTTTCTTAATTTAAATCTCTTTAAAATATAAAGTAAAATGTCTACATAGAAAATTTCTATTTAAAAGAGGTTTGTTAATATACATGATTTAAAATATGAAAAGGCCATAAAATATATTATAAATTTAAATTATAGTATTATAAGGTGAGAAGGATCATCATTTTGAGGCATCACCTATTAATAATGTTCATCAAATAGATGTTGATCTCCTCAAAATATCCTAATCAAATAGATAATATTGAATATCAACACCCTCCATCTACATAGTGGATTCATCATGAGTAATAGACTCATAACCATGACATATTGTTGAGAGCTAGATGTGTTTCCACAAGGGGAAACCAACTATCATTTTTCATAGGTGGTAGAGAGAAATGACCTCAAATATAAGAGTGACTATCTATGAACAACAAGAGGAGGATTGGTATCAATAATACTATTGAGAGTAACCCAAATCATGATGTATGAACAATTCTCCTAGTGGTTGACTAATTCATAAAAGTGTTCAAACAAAAAATCCAATTTCTCAACTTAATCTTGAATCTAAGAGTAAATATAATAAAACAAATTCAAGTCATATGCCAATGAGAATATATAACTAATATCATTATAAATAAAAATATGTTTATTTATGGACTTATAGATTTAAAGAAGAATATTTTTTTTGAAACATTCCTAAGTCTAGAAAAAAATAGGGTATGGGATTGCATCCCAAAAATGACAAACCTCCATTAGAAAAATTCAAAATAAAAAAATCATAAGCAAGATATGGATCCACATTTAGGGAGATTAAACATAATGGTTGCTGTGTAAGAAAATAGGATCTAGGGTCTTTAAAGTCACACCTTCTCCTACATCACAATGTAAGGAACAAAATCATATCAGAAACACCTAATTGAATATTAACTGCTATCAAAGAGATAGAATTGTGGATTAGGGTTTTGGTTATTTCTTTAGGGGATTGATTAATTAATTGATAATTTTTTGAATTTTTTAGCTCCAATATAAAAACAATTCATCAAAATACACTTTGGTAAGGTACTAATTGGAGGATGGAAGGGAAATACCCTTAACTAGGCCAAGTTAAGTAGGTACCTAAATCCTTTGCTAGAAATCTACTCTACTATATATGCTCAAGCAATAGGAAGCATCAACAAATATAATTTGTACATCCTATAGACAAAATTCACAACTTATTTCATACAACTACTTTTGGCCTTGTGTTTTATCCCCTCCATATGGACCCATTATATTATACTTACCAAAATGTAAATTATCATAATATTATAGTTGAAGAATGAAACCCAGTTCTACAAGTAATTATTAAAATGATTATCTCTGAGAACCTAAGAAACATCAACAAATTCCTTAGCAATATTAGCATTAATTTGCATGTCGGCATGGGAAACTTTCTTTCCAAAACTATGTACATATGTGATAGTATGAAAAATTACAATATCCTACTAATCAATCCAGCTAATATGATAGGCTAGATGTGACTTTAAGTTCCAAACAATGGAATTGATGTGGATAATCCTTTAGTGACTCATGAGCAATGTGTTTAAGAAAAATTATGTGCATAAAATTTTCATCAATGTGAAATCCTAATCGAACTTTAAAATGATGGGACTATGAGCAAAGAGAATAATCTCAAAGTGGAATTTCATATCTATTCCATTGTGGGCATTGAGATGGACAATGTGTTGTTAAAAAAATTAGCATAATCAAGCTATTTAGGCACTCTATTCTTGCCAATCCAATTTAATTGGTTCACATAAATCAAGGATCTCACATAGTATGTTGCCACAAAGAATATGGGTCTACTAAACTCCAATGGTTTCTAAAATAAAACCAAGATTATCTTTCTCCAATACACTATCTCAAAAACAATGTTCCATATTTATCTTCAAAAGTCTTCACCATATTATAATTATTGTAAACTAGCTAGTTACAAAATACTAAATTTTTAGCTAGCTAATGACATAGTGTCTATTAGGACCATCATTGGAGGAATTAATAATTAAAACTCCCATAACATTACCATCAATGTTAAAGGTCACCACATGATATGGTGGTTAGGCTATTCTTTGAAAGAAAATATAGTTGTGTTTAAGCTATGAAAATAGTTACTTTTGATTATATATACAAGCCATCTTCATAAAACAAATATTTCAAAATTTATATATAAGTGAACAAATTGGTAGTGAATAACGTATGTAAGATGTATCAAATTTATCTCTTCATGTCTTAAATTTTTTGCTATAATGTCATCATATATACTTTTCATTTGTACCTTTCTAATTTATTAAAAAAAAAAAATATTATAGACCATCTCTTATATTTCTAAGCCTTCTCTTCATAATATTTTAGCTTTTTATTTTCTTATGACATATTACACTTTACTTGTATTTAGATAAATCATGTATAATATAATTTGTATATTTTTATAATGTTTCTTGAAACCCTCCATCTCTTTTTTGATCTATTTAGCTTGTATTTGAAATCATTATAGATTATTGTTATTCTAAATCATTTGCTATTATGTATAATATCTTCTCTTACATTATAATTATTATAAATGTAATTTTTGTCATCTTATTCATTGGTTTTAGCTCTATATATTCCATCATGGAAAATAACATTTCTTGAATTATATTTTATTTATTTTTATTATTTTTCATTATCTTGATAATAGTTTATAGAGTCATATATAACATTGATTCATGAATTAAACAAATTTTTTCAAAATATTTTTACATATTACATAAATTGTAAAAATATCTTCATATTCATTGTCTATAATGATTTCTTCAAAAAATAAAAAAATGAAATGATTGCCTTATGACTTATTTAAATCATACAATTTTGTATGTTTGACAAAAGACAATTGATATTCAGTTAAACATGATAATATCTCATATAGACACTCCAAATATTTAAAAGTAATATATTTTAAAAAGTATGTCATTCAATCTATTTTAAAAAAATCTAATTTAAACTTAATACTAATTTATATCCAGCCATTAGCAACAACTATTTCAACCTAAAAGAAAAATTTCTTAATAAAATCTAACAAAAGATTACTTTAGAAGAAAAAAACAAGTTACTTTCTCTGCATACCAATGGCAAAGTCTCATCGTTGTTTCCATATTGATTTTATCTTGTGGGCTTTTACCAAGGCTCTCCAAATTCCAATGATTTTACTTGTAGAAACCATATGCTCTCAAAATTCCACTAATTTTCTTTCAAGCAACCATATGCTCTCAAAATTCCAATTAGATATGGAGATATTTTGTACAGGAAATCCAATGTGCGGCAAGATATGAATTCCCAAACTCAATCACAACTCACAAATATGGGATCTCATTTTCAAATAGCCATTATTGAGACATTTTATGCTTTTTTTAATCTGTTGAACTGTTAAACATTTTGTATGTTAATGTGAGAACTGTGGTAATGGCTGTAAAAATCATGGCAAAAGCACCAACGACGACTCTTTCATAACCAATGGGTGAGCTGTTATATTATGTTTGTAGAATAAGTAATAAGTAATATGTAACACCAGCCATGATACTTCTGTACTGGTCATACTCAATACGTAATTATCTTCTAACGTGGATATGAAAATTACAGTATGGGACAACATATAAGGCCAATTAAACTGAAGATGGTGATGAATATAGAGCTCTATTTAAGGACATTTTGTCGGTCAAGGATAAGGCCACTATGGTAAACATAGCACAACCATCATCAACAATTGCCCAGCACTCAGCAAACCAAGCCACCGTTCAACGGTCCACTATTTATTTATTTTGTTACATCAATTTGCCTGAACGTATGCCGTTATAGTTGGCTATCAAATGGTTTAATGTTTTTTTTTTTAATAAAATAGTTACTTGACATTTTTATATGTAAATGAAGTATAAAATATTATTGAATATTTAATTGTTACTTTTTTTTGGGATATTTGAGTAGTCTATATAATCATGACTATTGATATTGTTAGATGGAGGGTTTTAACAACAACTCTAACCACTTAATTGAATAGTGTGTTAGGATGACTTATTCGTGAGTAAGTCTAACCACTAAATCAAATAGTGTGTGTCATGATGGTTTGTTCATCATTAATGTGCACGTGTCTTATTGTGTTTTTTTATTTGTGGGTACTTGTCAACTTTTCTTATTTTATTCTACTATCAATTGTGGTTTTGTCTCTTTTGTTTGTTGGTTTGGGGTGTGAGTTTATTCTTTCATGAGTATTGTTTTGAGTAGTGGTGTAGTCATCATTTTTCCTAGGTTGTTTCATGCTATACTTTTTCTACAACTATTGATGTACATGATTTAAAAACTAACTTATGTTAGTCAAAATAATCGTTTGTTTTGTTTTGTTTTTTATTTTATTTTTGTTTTTTTACACCTCATCACATGATATATATTGATCCAAATCACATGCATGCTCCTTATGCATTTGTGTGGTTACAAACACTAATCAAACAATTAATAAATTTTAGTTCATTTACATAGAAAAGTAATAAATAATTATATTTTTGTTCTAGTATAATTTGTTATATATATATAAACTTTGTATTCACACACACACACATATAAGTTACTTTTTTATAGAATAAAAGAAGAATAATATACTATCACAAGAAATGGGGTAGGTGGTAGAAGACATGAACTACTCAAAATCTAAGTGGGGTCAAGCCTAAACAACAAGAACCAACAAAAATGCTAGACAATGAGAGCTGCACAATTAGCGGGATCACAATCATCTACTTTTCCCCATATGTCAATAGGGATGGAACAATCGACAATATTTTCTCAACCGGTAACATCACCCTCATCTTCTTGATATTTGTCTAGAGGCTTCTAAATGTGAAAAGAAAAAAATTATAAATCTAGGCAAGGAAGCTTCCTAGAATCTAATCAACTAGAAGCATTACACCCTTGTGAAGAGGCTAAGAGTAGGAAAGAAGGTTTAGATGATCCCAATGCAAGATAATCCTTACCTCATCTAGAAGGTGGCTGAGATTAGTGTTCTCTTCTAGAAATTTAGCTACATCTACATCTATTCCCATGTCGAGGGGAGAAAACTCAGTGGGAGACATAAGGAGACAACACTCTAGGAACCATACAAGGGCTATTACCCAAATGTTCTAAAAGCTCACATAGATGAGAAACTTCATGTTTAATAGTAGAGGAGTCAAAATGGGGCTTAATATACTGTTGGTTAATAAAAAAACATTATAAAAATAATTGTTAGCCTACAAAAACCAAGGCTTGATTGATTCCAAAGCCTTCCAAATTATTTTGATAATAATTGTATCATGTGTCTAAACAAATTGTTTTATCATAAAGAAAGTATGAATCTCAATACCTTCCCAAGCTAGATGCTCATATCACACTCTAGAGGAAATATAACATCAAATAATGAATTTGTAAGCATCCTTGAATTCCAATACCTTCATAATTCATTTATCACAAAGTGATAAGTCATGATGGTGGATTGAGAATAAGAATAAACCTTTAGAATCATGAACTAGATAGAAATATTCTAAATATACATGGTGAAAGCCTTTGTTTCCATTTGAAGAGACCCAAAGAAAATTCCTTAAAAAAAATCAATTTTTAAATAGGAAAATCTTAGAAGGAACCCAATAACATGAAGAATAAACATGAGTAGTAACAAACATTTAAGAACAAAAGTAAGATATACCAACCAAATCGCTAGGATTAGTACGAGATTCCTAAAAGGAAAAGGGGATACAATTTTGTTTTAGGTCTACACATAGCCAAATAATTTTAACTAGAAAATGTTAGGAAGAAAATATCTCCTCTAGCATTGAGACTTTTTGTATTGAATACTCAAATTGAAATCATTGCAAAATATGTCAAGCAAACAAAGGACCCATAAGAAATTATCTTCCTTAGTTAATCTAATAAAGGAGTCATCCACAAAGTGACCATTGATGAGTTGAACAAATGAATTGGCAAAAGCAGTGTGCTTGACTAACCTATAAGAGACCACATGGGTCAAAAGATAATTGGATCCTTTTGTAGCAAGAACATAAATTGTAGAGGCTAAAGGGAAACCATGGTAGATAGATTGGAATATTTTAAAATAATTAATTTTTTTTCTAGGGTGATCCCACAATACTGGTTTACAATTTTTGGCCAAACTGGACATTGAACGGATTTTTTTTAACTAAATCTTCACTTTCGGGCACCTATAGTTGCTTTAAACCATGAGGAATTTTAAGATAATGAAAAATAGTGATTTGTGAGATTTTGTTTGTAGATTGTAAATATATATTTTAAAAAAAAAATTGAATTAAATTGCATTTATTTTTCCATCTCCTTCGAAAACTAGTTTTTATTAGTAAACACCATTTTTAAAGAGTGATGCTCACCGTAAACAACATAAATTTTTTCTATGAAGGATAAAAATTCAAAAAATCCGAAATTTTCCTTGTAACTATATGATATCTATACGTTCATTTTGGTTTCATAGTGTTTTATTGAATATTTTTTTCTTAATAAAGTTTGAAGTCAAACCCGATTACTATTTAGACATAGGAAGGCATAAACAACATAATTTTTTTGTATGTATCAAAATTCAATTTTATTTCTTTCTTTGGATAAAGGACATCAATACCTACTTTGAATATATATATATATATATATATATATATATATTTGATAATATACAATTTTTCCACATGTATAGAAGATAGAGCGTGATTTTTGATGAAAAGCTTACATTTACAAGAAATAAAAAATAAATATAATAATCAAATTAAATAGATTTAAAATTGAATTTTTTTGGAAGCTTATAATAAGGACTACATACTTACAAAAAAATAAATTTTACATGAATTAATTTGATCCCCCAAAAGGTAAGTCAAAAGTGGTTTTTTATCAGCATTTTGATAGGTGTAAAGGAGACTCCATTAGAGGTATGGTTTAAAACTAGTGGGGTTCTATCCAAGGGGATTTGATCTAAGGTGGTTTGATCAAACCCTCTTCAATTGGAATCCTATAAATAGAAATTTCAAAGATTGAATTGTTATATTTTTAAAAAATATGTAATTTTAGCAAAAATCAGGATGTCACAAAAAGTGTAAACCACTATTGTGGGATCACCCTCTATTAATGTTGATGCAAATATAGACATATGGAAAAATAATCTTATTTGAATGCACAAAATGAGCCCAAATGATGAGGGCACAGCCCGAGACACAGAAAATAACCCATAAACAAGAGAATAATTTTATTATTCAGAAAATGGAGCTTCTTACATGCAGAGGATCTCGATCCCCAAGTTCTACAACACATGCAAGTTACAGAAAGCTACAGAATAACCCTTTCGTAATATGCGAGCTTGTCCCCAAAAAGCTACCCAAAAGTGCAAAGCCACCCATAAATGGAGGCTCCTCTTTGGTTTAGACTAAAACAACATTCAAATTTGAGTTTAGGCGGTTTGGTGCCAAAATTTACAACATGAAGTTCAAATTTCAAAGAGCATTTGCAATT
>VDFB02347226.1:0-19853 GCA_007258455.2 Sequoia sempervirens
CAATGCCCTAAAATTGTGTCTAATGTAAAGTGACATGTGTCATTTATACAAAAAAAGAGCTTGCATGCTCTACTCATCTTTAAAAAGCTATTTAATAATTTAACATTGTAATTCAGTTGTAATAAAATAAATGGCTATGTTATTCTTCGGTATTTATTTTTAGTAAAGAATTATTTTGTGTGTTCAGTGTCTATTCAAATTATACAAGTAATGTAAATGGAATAAAATAATGGAATGAAATATTTAATAAACTTATAAAAATCAAATTTTTTTCCTCTAAGAGATTAAGTATTATCTATTTATGAAATATTTGCATGCAAATTTAAAACATAAAGCAATACAAATGAAAAAGAAAGTTTCCATCAAATTGATAAAAATCACTAAAAACACTAAAGTTGTCACTCTAATTTGTCATTGACCTACTCCCCTAGTTCCCAATGTCATCAGTCATTTTATTAAGTCATTTGCAATGTTAAGTTATCAGCCCCTTGGCCTTGATGTCAATCAATGTCTTGCTTTTAAAGTGATTCCGCAAGTCTGCAAGATGCTTCAAGTAGATCTATATGTGACTTGTAGAACTACGGAATGGACACATGGACTAATCTCAATGACTCCATTAGGATTGTGTATCCTAGCACTACTAAAGTTTAAAACAACTTTAAAACACATGTTTATTGTTTATATCATAAATTACTCAACCATTTGATGAACATTTGATGGATGGTTGTAGTTGCATTCCGGAATGAAATGCACAGAGCACTAGGCTTGGGAACTCAAACCTCTAGAATCACCCTACAACCGTTAGATTTACAAAGATCAAGGGTTGAGAATTTGTTTGAGAATTTATTTTTAAGTGTCAATACAAAAATGTAATGTACTAATTGTGTAGCCCGAAGGAAACACGTTGACGTTTCATTCACTTTAATATTCGAAAAAAATAAGTGAAATTTCTACTACTAAATGATTTTATTTTTAAGTGAGAGAGTCAACACACAAGGAGATTTTAGATTGCTCATTGTAGTGGGAAATTTTTGGTTCCAAAAAACTTGCAAAGCTAGTCCATGCCTGTCAGTATTAATCTTTTCATGAATCAAAATCCGAGTAAGTGAAAGACAAAATTCCTACATTTCATCACTTTTTGAATTCTTATTTTGTCAAACTTTGGGTTTAGGGTTGAGAACTTGATAGACTTGACGAAAATTAAGGACTTGAGAGGTATTTCACACTATACAAGCATGTCTACCACCATTAGAACACTAGTTGTTGGGAAAGGCAAAGAAAGACCGGGTAGAAAAATAGATTATGTTGGATTGCTTAAAACCTTAGGTTTCACTTATAAATACCATGATATTTGTGATCCTGAAATATATGGTAGGCTTACCTCATAACGTAGATTTTCATGTGAGAATAAGGCTGCAAAGGAAACACAACTTACTAGTTTCAGTGCACCATGGGTACTTGGATTAGGGCGCATGATGTTCCATGAGGTTTTCCCTTGCTAATAATTTATCATAGTCTGCACCCACAATTATGATGACAACAGAAGAGTAATTGTTAATGTAGATAGCAAAGAAGAAATATTATGCATGAATGCAAAATAATTTGGAAAAGTGTTGGGGTTTACAATCAAAGAATTTGGAAACGTCCACATTGACCTAGAAAATCTTGCTAGTGATTATGAACCAGTGGATGAAAGGGAGAAAAATTCTCTCCTAAATAAAATACTTTAGGATACTGAAGAAGTTAGAAAAAAATTGAAAGGTAAGCATAAGCCTCCTTATGATTTTTATTTTTTTAGACCATGGGTTTAGGATACTATCTCCATGCTAGCATTTTTCCTCAGACTGGATAGCAATTTGGAAGTGGGTGTAAGCCTCCTTGAAATACTATGGAATATCCATTATGTTAAAAAAAGTGTCAAATATAACTAACTTGAGCACATTGTAGAATCCATGTATAATTTTTTAAAAATGATTAAAGGAGGTTCCACCAAGACATTTAGGTTCACAACCTACTTATGTTACTTTTTCCCATTCAAATTTAGTGGAATGTTTTAGACCAACAAGCTTCAAATTCAACCCTATATAGATCCTGATGGAAAAAAATGTCTCCAGTATATGATTGGACCAATAAGATAAGGATGGATGATTCTCGAAGGAAATACAATCATTTTGTAGACTAATTTTTGGATCCATTGTATCAAGCAACTATAAATACTCCAATGCCTAGATTTCCTATGTCTTGTAGAAATCACATTCAACTAGAAAAAAAATACAATTGGCTAATGGGTACTTAATAGAAGAATATATTGTGCTAAGATTTTATGGATCAAAAGTAAAGCCATAAAAACTTCCAATTCATGTGACAAAAAGGGTTTTTGCATTGAAAAATTAAGGTAGATGGAGAGTACTGATGAAGAATAATTTCTCAGTCAACAGAAGAAGAGCTTATTTCCTTCTTTACCTTGTTCACATGGAGTGTTCACATTCAAAAGAAAAGCATTTAGTGTGGCACATGATCTTTTGAATTTTTTGAATTTTGATGTTGTCTATCATTAGTAGTATGATCCATGTGACACCATTAAATCAAGGATTTTAGCCAATAGGAATGCTGCAAATAGAATTCAACATCAAAGTAAACCCTTGCTTGAAAATTTGAGAAAAAAAGGATTCTTGGGATGAGGTCAAAATAGCAATGGAGAAAAGTGTTGCTGAGAAAGGTATTTATTTTGAACAATTGTCAACATAAATTATGGCATTGCACCAACATACATGAGCAGAGAATCAAATCAGGAGGTACAACAAATTTTAATGAAAAAAGTGATAAACCATTTAGTAGAGTAAAAATTTCAAATTCTCTAGATAAGGAATGTAGAGAAAAAAATTGGTCACAATAAAAAATTACTACCTTTTGGTTGCGAGGAATGATCTAGGTAAACCAAGAACTCTTGTAGTGTTTGGAGATAATGAAGAAGATTCCAAGTTCAACAAGTTGTGGAATATCGAGCATCACATTCATAACGAACGTGAAGAAAATATTGATGAATCAAATGATGATATGGAAAAATGAAGAGTACAAATACAATCTGGTTTAAGTGAGGCCACAAAACAAGCATTTACTTCAGAAGCAACCATAGCAAAAAAAATGGGTTATGAAGGTGGTCCTTTGGGGTCCCATGAACAAGGCCCTTGGACAATAGTAGATGTAGAGAATAGAAAACTAGGTGATAAACGAGGCCTTGGAGCTGATCAAATAGACCAAGGGCTTACAAGTACAACTAAAAGAATTCATTTTGTTATAGCTTCAAATCCTAATCCTCATGGTCATATACAATCACAATTAGGACATGCCCATGGTGGAGAAACTAGTGCAATTGGCATTGCCACTGGTGGTGATGGTATGGGTAGTAGTACTAGTAGTGGTCAACATGTGCTACAACAAAAAATACAAATTAGACACAAGAGGCCAACAATACAAGATACCACACAAACACCCAGTGATCAAGGCATATTGAAGAGGGAAAGGATTATGATAGGTCCAAGTCCAACTACTAGTTCCACCACAAAGGAGTTATTTCTAGGCACTCCTCCAGTTAGTGTGGCTGCAACAACTGCAAGTACTCCTAGTCCTTCACCATTCAAGCATTCCATTATTTATGTGTCCCTAGGTTTTGATTACAATAATGAGTTTAAAAGAAATCAGAATTGTATATTAAAAAAGAAAGGAAGCAACTAATGGAGAGTTCATCTGTTGTAACTTTAGAGCCTGAAACATCCATGGTACTACCCACATTTGACCCAAATAAAGAAATCATGTAGTACATGTTTGTTGTTCCCATAGTTGAAAATAAACCAACAAATCGGATGGATTGATCTAAATTTTAGGTTAGCAAATTCTAATTGGATTTTTTTGGATACAAAAATACTGACAAAATTAATGTAACAAAGAACAATGAATTGGTGTACACATCACTACTAAATAGAGAGAGAGAGAGAGAGAGAGAGAGAGAGAGAGAGGTTACAAATTCAAATAGAAAAGTTACAGGAAGACCTAGCAAATGAGAAAGCAAGAGGAAGGCAACAAATAATAAGAGCAATGACTTAGAAAAAAGAATTAAAAAAATAAAGACCCTTAGAGGAGTATATTTTGGCCCAATTGTCGGGTTCCTCAAAAAGCCTCAATGTCAACATAACCTCAGCCCTAATGCAGTAGAGGGGATTGTAGACATAGCCAAAAATTGCAAAGATGTTGAGTTGAGGTACTAGGATGACATAGTCACTGGGTGGGAATTGTTCCTACACTGGTATGAAAAAAGAAACTATTGTTCCCCTGTCTCCAATGCATGGACCTGTGATTTGGGGAAGCTGGTTGTTTCTAATTCATTTATAAATGTGGAACTCATCAGACACCTTGCTTCTAGGTATGATGAGAATATCAGAGTAATTAGGGCATTGGATGGAAGTGTCCTAATGGATATAAATGGGGAGTTTATTTGTGAGTTTTTTAGACTCAATGTGGCTGCAAATAAGATTATAGACCTTACTTATTTCAGAAGAAAATACAAGAAAGAAAAAAATAGCTTTAGAGTGAAATGGATCCCTAGGTTTATACAGAAAAGCTTCCATGGAAAGTCATTGAGAATCCCTGATAACGAACATGAGCCTTTTGATGCCATGTATTTTGAAGACTATTTTAGAAGAACATATTGGGAATTATGCCAAGTGTTGGGAGAAGATGCACTCTAAAAAATGGAGATGCCTCTTATGTATATGGTTGTTGATATACATAATCCTTTTGTCAATATTGACTTTGACTGTGCTATCTTTTTAGTTGAGGCTATTCACAATCGGTTGGTGGACATTAAGAGAAGACAAAGTGATGGGCTTGGTCATTAGTAATTTTTTTGTCACTTTTTATATGCTTTCAAACACTTTACATATATTTTCTAAGTATCTTTCAGACAAAAAATTCCATAATATGTTATCCTTTCATAACATACCTTGCAACTTTGAACCTAGTTGTGAAAATGAAATATGGTGGTAATATTTGTAGTATTGCATGATTTAAATATGATAATGTATGCATACGAATAGAATTATATAATTTAATTATGAAGGTTAGTTGTATATGTATGTTGTGTGGATTAACCTCTCTATAGCTCAACACGTGGTTACAAGAATGGAGCATTTGTAGCGAGAACCAAAATAGTGAAATAGGGGATCAGTGGAGTTCAAGTTGCCTAAAGTGCAGGAAGTTGTGGAGCTGAATGTGAACCATCATGGAAGAAATAAATACTGAAGGAGGATACTTGTTCTAGAACTCTGAACGTTTTCTTATGTGTTTCACATGCAAGCTTCTTCATTGAAGTTCTTAGTTGAATATGTTTCTTCTTCCTTTTCAGTTAGAATGAATAAGTCAATCTTAATTTCATATCCTCATATCTAGGAGTGGGATTAATGGTTGTAGTTAGTTAGTAGTTTGAATAAGTCTCCCCTCATTTTTGTATAAAGTCAGGGGATGAGTTCATAGCAAAGTTAGTTGGTTGTTACAATTTATTAAGTAGTTAGTCATTTTCTAGTTTCAAGTTATCCAAAAAAATGTTGTCAAAATGTAATTATTGAATACAATTTGCAAGAAGGATTTTATTTGAATATCTAGTGATATGTAATGAATGGATTTGTATGTTACATGGATGCCTAAGAATATGAGTTAGATTTGGTTTTAAGTTAAGTGAGACATTCCCTTGAGCTGGCCACTCAAGGTACTGCTCCTCACTTCATTTATTTACTTATTCATTTAAGCATTCCTGTTAATTCTATTTTTATTGTTTTATAAATGCATTGTGAAGTAAGGTAGAATAGTTCTTACAGTTGATTACAGTAGTTGTTGTTCAAGAACAGTTGTATAATTAGTGAATCTTAGAAGTCCAGAGATTAGATTTGGTTATTCTGGTATTTTGCATATTTTTGGATTGATTTTGTACTTATTTGTTATTAGCAGTCACCTACATCTTATGCTGCAGGTACCCATAGCCATTAGGTTTTGTAACTATTTTTATTTATTTTTACAATTCTGTAAGATTCTAGCAAGGTAGAATAGTTTGAATATGTTTGCATAGGATAATTTAGGTGAACATGAGTCTGTGAAGGCACATATAGTGCAGTACCATCATAAGCTTACGCACCTTGGTTAACGATTTAATGTAGTCTTAGCAATGTGAAGTGGACTGTCTAGCCAGTTGACCCTCTGAATTGAGTGAATTCTACCAAGTTTACAATACATTAGATTAGACTATATTTTTGGCGTTGTTGTCGAGGAGGGTGCTATCTTCACAGACTTGTTCTTATAGTTTTCATAGTTAATTTTTCTTTTCAAGCATTAGGACTATAAGATACCATATTTTTTTCAACACCAAGATACTAACATTGTGTAGGACCACTGGAATTAAAGTCATATTTCATGTATGCAGAGGTAGAGAGATCCCTTTGGTAGGTTCCTTCCCTCCACACACCAGGAAGCTATTGCAGACATTGGTGACCCTAGTACTTAGAGCGAAGGTACCACTAAAGAAGAAATTTCCTTTTCACCAACCTCTAGCGCACATACAAAAGGAACATATCGCACCATGGGTGATGTAGTAGATGACGATGATGCCCAACCAACATTTGGGTTTCTTATTACTGACCAGCAAAGGGCTACAGTGCTGAAGAACGTTCCTCCTTCAACCTTGCCAATTTTCTATGGGTTAATGGATGAAGACCCAGATACATTTCTCTTTGAATTTGATGTCTTATGCATAAGTTATGATTATACTTCTGACACACATAGGTTAAAGCTTTTTCCTGCCACTCTCAAGGATGCAACTTTGAGATGGTTTAGGGATTAGGTAAAGATGTTGTTCTTGACTGGGACACCATAAAGACATTATTCTTGGAGAAGTATTAGAACTACTGTAGGGGACCTAACAGGGGGAAGGATGATATATTCTGAATGACACAAAAGGAAGATGAGCCTTTAGAGGATTATGTTGAAATATTTCAGTTTTCTCCCAAGAAAAACCCCCAAAACAAGTTGTCAAAAGAATCTCTCAAGTTAGTCTTCTGCGAGGGTTTAATGAAGATTGCATAGATGCCTTGAATCTCATTGGCCAAGGAGATATTTCTCAGTTGAAATTTTAAGATATTTGTAAGGCCTATAGGAATTACTCCAGGACCTTCACAAAAAGGGCCAAGAGAAAATAGAACATCAGTTCTTGGTAAATCATCTACTTGGGTTTCAAAAGTAGAGTTGAGCAATCTGTTATCCAATATGAAAGAGGACATAATCAATCATTCAGTAACACAGTTGGATACTCTCCATATTAAGAAAAAGTAGGAGGAAGCTAAGGCGATGCTCATTGAATATTGTTCAAGTTGTGGGAAAAGAAAAGCAAATTGTAAATGCAAAAGAGTGGCCAGTATCCAACAGGATAAAGTTGATAAGCCTGAATTTCAACCCATTGAAGGAGATGATGGAAAACTCTTTTATATAGCACAAAGGAGGCCATGGAAATAGAGACAAGGTATAAACCAAGACCCCCTTAGCTTTAATTCATCTTTTCCTATTGGCAACCAAAACTTTTCTACTTGGAACTCTCAACCCTGGCAAGTAAATTAGAACCGGTGGAAAAATCCTCAATGGAAAAAACCTCAACCAAATTAGAACCAACATCCAAATCCTTGGCCACAACAAAATTTTCAAGGTTCTAATTACAATCCATAATGGCTAACCCAGCAAAATCAGTGGCAGCCTTAGTGGCAAAAAGGCCAACAATGGCAACAACAAAATATGAATTATCAGTAGCCCATGCTCCCTCCTCCACAACACCAACAAGCTCTAATGCCTCCATCAAATCTTACATCCCAGCCACCCAAACAAAAAATACCAACCCAACTTGCACCAAACCATAACAGTAAGCCTATTCAGTATGCTTATACTAACGAAGCTATGAAATACCCCACTTATGGGGTAAATGTGAGTGATGTCCACCTTAGATTAGGAAAACAACTTGTTGGACCTTCATCTCCCCAAATCATAGAAATTGAGGATGAGGAACCTGCAGTTGAGGCTTCCGATAAACCATCTTTGGAGCCTAAACAAAATCAGGTACACCAAACTCCTTAAATCCCAAGCCACCTTTTCTTGAATACCTAGCTATGCAAAAAAATCACACACTGGCTGAGACAAACCTTTTAGGGAAATCGAAAGATGTGATCATCAAAATTCCACTTATCCAAGCTATCAAAGGCATCCTTATCTATACTAAAACTGTAAGGGATCTGTCTTAAGAAACCAGGTAGGAAAAGGAAAGATCCACAGATAGTCCATGTCTTGGGTAATTTTGCAGATATCATGTTGGGGAACATTGCAGCCCCTAAGTATATCGATCTTGGTAGTCTAGTTGTGGACATTAAGATCAATGGGACCCTCATTAGGAATACTTTGATAGACTTGGGGGCAG
Organism: Sequoia sempervirens; assembly: GCA_007258455.2. Classification (NCBI taxonomy): domain Eukaryota; kingdom Viridiplantae; phylum Streptophyta; class Pinopsida; order Cupressales; family Cupressaceae; genus Sequoia; species Sequoia sempervirens. Next base: position 8,501 of record VDFB02347226.1, read on the forward strand.
CCATCAATGTCATGACAAAAGAAACAATGCAGTTGCTTCAGTTGGTCAACCTTAGGCCCACACAAATTATTTTGCAATTAGTTGATAGGTCCACGGTCAAGCCTAAGGGAATTATTGAAGACCTAGTTATTGTTGAAAATTGAGGTGTTCATGTAGCTTAATACTTTGTAAAAAAATTATGGTTGTTGATATATGTATTCTTTGTTACAGATTCTTTGTGGGTGATTATCTGATTAATTCATTTTATCATTTGTAGAATGAAGACAAAATTTGTAGAAGAATTAGATAGGATATTAGAAGATACACAACATATACCGTGGATAAACCCTTTCGGGAAAAAAATCCACCAAGAATCAATGCATTATTATTATTATATTTTTTTAGACTGCAGGAATCGGGTAGCACGACCCCCTATAAACTGCAGTGCGCCTGGTAAACTTTTTAATGTGACCGGCGGCGCTGGCGCGACACGCCCTCTGGTACCACGGGACGGGGGAGACTAGAACTCGTGACCAGCAGAGCCGCAACGGAATTACTTAGCCAACCGAGCTAGGGCCCCCGCCAAGAATCAATGCATTATTTAATCTCTAAAGTAGATTACAATAATTCCAATCCTTGCTTGAGAATGCTTCTTTTTCCTTCACCAAATCTTCTTCACAACTTGCAATAAAACTGATACAAACTCTCTTCAACTTGCTTGAGATAAATAAGCAATAATCAACTTTGTAAACTCCAAAGAGTTAAAATTACAAAGCTCAAAACTTATCACCAAAAAACTATGCATATCTCTTGCAAGTAGAGTTCTACCATGAAGAACAATGTCAAATCAACTCCTTCATCCATTTGGGCATCATAAAATGAAGTCATAACTCAACCTTTATTCCAAAGATATCTTCAAAGCTTATCCTCAAATTAGATGCCCAAGAATGGGCCCACTTAACTTAGCCTTTTGAATTATGTTATCATGCAAAAGTGCTAACTCCAAGAAGCCAACTTGGGCGCCCAAGGTGGGTCCAATTCATTCTTTATTAACTAAAACATATCTCTCCACCATTCATGCAAGAATGATCATCCCCTATTAACTAAAAGTAGTCACCTTCTATCTGTCATGCAACTCAATTCATTAGTCATGCATTCCAAGTTAACTAAAGTCAACTAGCTTTCAACTGAAACTAACTACATGCAAGTGAGGATAACTGAACCATAATTGAATTGAACTAAATTGAACTGAATTGAGCTAAACTAAACTAAACTAAACTAAACTGAACTGAACTACACTGAACTGAACTACACTGAATTGAACTACACTGAACTGAACTGGACTGATTTGAACTAAACTAAACTGAACTTCATGCATGTAAACATCAATCCCTAACTTCTCGGAGCTTTACATGCATTACAGAAGTGTTATCTTTTTCTCCAAATAGTTAACTTAACTCAAGGTGGGTTCCACCTTCCATATGGGCGCCCATGTGCTCCTATTATTTAGGAACTCGTCTTGGACACCCTTACATGCTCCTATCATTTAGAATTAATTACAAATGTCAATTAACATGATTATTTCATTCAAAATTAATCTCTTTCTAATCCTAGTGTTTGAGAACACTTTCCAAGGACTTAGGAGATACATGAAATACATAATGTTTAGGATTGCAATTAAATGGCATCATATTTCCAACAGTTATTACATTGGATTCTTGGGAATACCCTACAGACTTCATAGTCCTGCAACCCAAAGTCAATCTTGTGGGTTACCCACTCATCCTAGGCAGGCCTTGGTTGGCAACAACTAATGCATTTATAGGTTGTAGGTCTTGCAAAATGATCATATCCAATGGGACAATTACATAGAACTTGGTTCTTTATACACCTACCCAACCATATGTAGACCTTGAGCACACCATTTGGCCCAATTTAGGCGAGGAGGAAGATGAATATTCTTTGTAGACACTTATGATTATAGAGCACAAACCCTTATTGGATGATTAGGATGAAGATGAGCTTATTGCTCAAATAATCCAAAATGACTATGGTAGGAGTCTATAGCAACAAGACTGTCTCATATGTCTACAAGACCCCTTGCAAAGTATTATACCTACCGATTCTATAGAAGAGATATCACAACTATTTCATTCATTACTTCCTCAACAATGTTTACCAATCATCCAAGCCTTGATCTCTCATCAATTCAAGAGTAATCAAAGGAGTTGGAAATTATGCCAGGAAGTTAAATATCAACAATGCCTTGACAAAGAAATCACAAAATTCTCTGCAATCATTGTTGTAGGCACATTTAGCTACATATGCATAGGATTACCATGATATGTAGGGCATAGATCTTGATCTATGCATGCAAAAAATTTACTTTAATGATGGCTACATATCTATAAGACAACCACACAGACGCATGAATCCAACTCTAATAGATATAGTGAAAGCTGAATAGCAAAAGCTTTTAGATGTAGGTTTTATATACCCTATATTAGACAGTGAATGGGTTTCACCATTGGTAATAGTCCCCAAGAAAGGTGGGAAATGGAGAGTCTGTGTTGATCACAAAAAACTAAATGCTTCCATGAGGAAGGATCATTTTCCACTACCATTTATTGACCAAGTTCTCGATTCTTTGGCAAGGAAGAAATATTTCTCATTTCTTGATGGTTTCAGTGGTTATAAATAGATCAAGATTGCACCAGAATATCAATATAAGACCACATTCACTTGCCCCTAGGTAACCTATGCATATTTTGTCTTACCTTTTGGTTTGTGCAATGCTCCAACTACCTTTCAAAGAGCAGTGCTTAGCATATTTTTTGATTTTGCACATGACTGCATGGAGATATACATGGAAAACTTCACCAGTTATGGTGAAAGTTATGGGGAAGCTCTTAGTAATCTAGAAAAAGTGTTAAAAAGGTGTAAGGAACACAACCTATCACTCAACAATGAGAAGTGTTTCATGATGATGACATAGGGAATAGTATTGGGACACTTTATATCTAGTGTAAGAATCCAGGTTGATCCACACAAAAGTGAGATAATATCTACCTTACCTGTTCCTCAGAAACAAAGAGATATTAGGAGCTACCTTGGTCATACAAGCTACTACAGGCGGTTTATCAAATATTTTAGTAAAATTTCTGCACCTTTATTTATTTTGTTGAGTAAGGACATTGAGTTTGAATGGACCTTTGAGTGTCAGAAGAACTAAAGAAAGTTTTGACTCAAGCACCAATGTTGAGAGGGACAAATTGGACTCTCCCATTTCACATTCATGCAGATGCTTCAGATTTTTCCATTGGTGTAGTCTTGGGTCAGAAGGATGGCAACAAGGAGTATGCAATTTTTTATATTAGTAAGAATCTTAAAGAGGAAGAATTAAACTTCATTGTAACAAAAAAAAGAGATGCTTGTTGTTGTTTATGCTATTAATAAATTTAGACACTATATTACTGGCTATCTAGTCTTTGTTCATATAGATCACACAACAATCAGGTATTTGATGAACAAGCCAGTAGTTGGGGGTAGGTGGGTAAGATGGCTACTTCTCTTACAATAATTTTACATTACCATTGTGGATAAACTTGGAAAAGAAAATGTGGTGGAAAATTTCCTATCAATACTACCAACACAATCAACTGAAGGAGTGGTGGATGATTCATTTCCTAATGAACACTTGTTTTCTTTACAAGTGCAATTACTCCGATATGTAGATATTGCTAACTATTTGGTCACAAGGCAGATTCCACCACTTTTCTCACCAAGAGAGGAGAGACAACTAGTTCATAAATGTTTTCCTTACTCCTAGATATATAGTTTTCTATTTTATACAGGGTCTGATAACATTATGAGAAGATGCATTAGAGAGGATGAGATTTTTGATATCATGAAAGTATGCCATGATGAGCCATGTGGAGGTCATTTTTCAGAAAAGAGAACAACTTTTAAGATCCTTACAATTGGCTATTATTGGCCTACTTTACACAAAGATGTTAAATACACTAGGAGTTGTGATAGGTGTCAAAGGATGGGAAGGCCTAAAAAGAGTGATGAGATTCCCTTACAACCTCAATTGATATTGGAACCCTTTGAAAAGTGGGGCTTAGACTTCATTGGTCCAATCTCTCCTACCTCCAATAGCAAGGAATATATCCTTGTTTGCATTGATTACTTGACAAAATGGGTGGAAGTTAAGGCCCTACAGGTTGCTAGAGATGGTAATGTGTCTAAGCTTTTATATGAAGATATTTTTACTATGTATGGAGTAGCTAGAGAAATAGTTATTGACCAAGGGGCCTAATTTACTTTTGATCTAATCACCAAGATGGTTGAGGAATATCAAATCAAACATAAGAAATCAACACCCTATCATCCACAAGCTAATGGTTAAGAATAGTTTACCAATAGGGAGATTGAAAGCATTCTCACCAAGACAATTCAACTGCATAGGAAAGATTGAGTTTCAAGGTTACCTAAAGCAGTCTAGGCATATAGAACTACATGGAAAACAACCATTGGGTTTACACCCTATGAGTTAGTTTATGGAAAGATAGTAGTCATTCCTATTGATTTTGAATATAAGACATTGAGGACAACAATAGAGTTGGGAATGGATTTAATAGAAGCACAAAATGAAAGGTAGCATTCTTTGAATGGATTGGATGAGATAAGAATATAACCAATACATCATATAGAGGTAATACAACAACAACGAATGAAATGGCATGATTAGTACATTAAAACAAAAGAGTTCACTATAGGAGATTAGGCACTATTATATGATTCAAGGTATAAGGATTTCAAAGGTAAATTCCATTCTAGATGGATGGGACCCTATGAGATTAGCAAGGTTTACCCTAATGGAGCAGTACATTTGCATACCATTGATGCAATCCAACTCTCAACGGTCATAGACTGAAGTTATACAAGAAAAAATGCAACATGATGACTTCATATTCTCATTGATCCAACAATATGGTGCTCACAGTGAACCTAAAATAGAAACTGATTCACAACGTCCTACATCAATAATACGAGACATACCCAACATGTCTGGTGATCTAGATATTGAGTTACACAACTCCACCCCTGAAATCACCAAGGCCTAATTTCTCATGCTTTAACACCACATGCACACATAGCACATTATCCATGATGTACATACTTTGCTCCAGAGGGACTTGTTCTTTATTTTATTCAACATTTATCGGGACCTATCTCTGATGGGACTTAAAAAGTAAATTTATTAAGTGTAGATGGGCCCTGTGCTTGGAGTACCCGCAACAACACCTGTTGAAAGTAAAGCTACAATACCTTGGCAAAGTTGAATTTTTTTTTCGGTGCATTCCGCCAATATCACATGCCTCATTTATTTCCTAATAAAGCACCTGTAGCAAGTACATCTCAAAATCACCGCTGCCAACTTTCCATCCATGCCAATGTATTTAATGTCAATCAAATCAATTTCATGCCAAAGTACATGTTTCTCCAATTCCAAATTGTGCTGAGTAATAATCACCATGATGCACATATGACATGTAACTTCTCATAATTAAATTGGATTTATTTTTGTATTCATTATTATTCTTAGTTTAAGTTATGCATGCAAAAATATTTCACCAGTACTTTCCATTATTATCCTATCACCTCTACCAAGTCATGCCCGAAGTGAGGTCACTTCAATTAAAGTGTGGGGGATGGGTATAATAGTCATGATTTTTTTTTCGCCACATAAGTTTGTCGTAGAGCATTTTATGCCGTCCTCCTAAAATAAAATACCTCTCTGATTGTTTATGATAATGTGATTTTTGCCCTAAAATAAGCTAAGATAAGGAGATTTTTCACTTAATTGAGCTAGAAGAAAGGGGATTGTGAAGTTATAGTATTGGGTATAAGAGAAGGTATTTGAAGGAGCAAAGAAATTGGAGGGTTTTGAAGGTGGAAGAATTGAATTTTGAGTAGAATTTGAACTCTTCAAGGTTGCAGAGTAGTAAGACAATGGGAGGTGATGTTATATGTAGGGAACCATCTATGCATAAAGAAATATTAGAAGATTCAATGGTTCTACCCCTCTTTACCAGAGTGGGATGGTTGGAATATTTCTTGAAGTTGACAAGTATGACAATGAAATGGCAAGAGATTTTGTAGAAACATTGCAATATGACAAGGCAACAGTGAGAGGGTTGGTAGTGTATGTCTCTGAAATGGAAATTGCTTAAGTCACAGGATTACCTTGGACGTGGTCTAAATACCCAGCTTGTGCAAATGCAATGGAAACAAGGGAGGAGTTTTGTGAGTGAGGAGGAATTCTAGACTTCACATCAAAAGGTATAAAGTAGCTTCCCCTTCCATTCTTTTGGGGAAAATGTGCTAGTTATATTATTAAATATCTTACTTGTGATGGTTGTCACAACCTCTTATACATTGTGCTTTTTAAGTTGTTAAATCATTTACGACATGAAAAATTGGTAGATGTACCCAATTTACTATATAATATGTTGAAGAGAATAGCAACTAAATATCAGAGGAAACAAACGAACACCACACTGTCCCATCATTGCTTAATAATCCTACTAGTTAAAAAGGAGTCCATGAGTTCAACACCCACAGGTTAATTGGGATTATTTCAAAAATCGCAAGGATATCACTGAGTTGTTTAAGGCACCTGAAGCAAAGGATGAACCTCAACCTGGGTCTGAACTAGAAATTCAACCTGAGCAAAATGAACCTAAGAGAGAAAATTCTCCTATTACACCATTGGCTTCACATACCCGTAGTTAAAGCAGGTCTAAAAAACATGATATACTAGAACATAGGATGGTGGTAACAAAAGATCCCTCATCCTCTAAAAACCCTAGAACTAGGGGAGGTAATGCATCAACATCTTCTAAAGGGAAAAAGAAGAAGAAAGGTGTTGAGAAGCAAAAGAATGTTGTAAAGGAAGGGGATGCAAGAAAGAAAAAGGGAAGTGAAAAGAAGAAAAGGAGGAAAGTTACATAGGAAACTATTACTCCTAGACACTTAGGTAGGTTGAGAAGAGAGAATGTTGAGAAAAGGAGAATGGAAGAGCACAAACAGCAAGAAAAGGGTGAAGGGAAACAACATCATGATGCAATGATGATAGATATAGACACCAATAGGAAAAGAGATGTCCCTAAAGATGTTTCTGCAGATATTCCTAAAAATGTTAATATGCCTATTAGGAAAATAATATATACTTCTTCCTCTGATTCTAATTTAGGGGATATCTTCATTGCAAAGAAAACAAGGAGAGCAATCCCTAGTAGCCCCAATAGGGAAATTTTTGATATTATTGGGGACAATGGTGATTTGAATTTTCAAGAAAAGGAAGAATTGTTGGAAGACAAGAATATAAGGAAAGAGCTTCAAGGATCTCTTGACATAATAGAAAAATTGGAAGCACAAGTGAAAGGGTATGAGTAGAGAGACAAAGAGGAGATAAGAATTCAAGAGTTGGAAGAGAAGTTACAGACTTATAGTCATGGAACTAAATTGGATTTACTAGGAAAGATGGTCAAAGGAAAAATAGGGGTTCAAGAGAATGTATCATTGAATCCACAACCTTGTGTTGCAAGAACACCAACATATCATACTACTTTGTCCTTAGGTTTGGAATTGTTAAAAATCACCAACCAATTCAAACAAGAAAAAGAAAATTGGGAGAAGGAGAAACACATTTTGAATGCATCACTAGAAAGTAAGAATTTGGAACTAAATAAATTGGAGGGGAAATTGACAGAAGTGATAGACAGAGCTATTCAAATTATTGAGTGTAGACCTCCACCTAGAGTGTATGCATTGTTTTTAAATGAGAAGTTTCTTAGTTTTTAGTTTAATAAGTTCATTAATGACCAGTCATTTGCTTTAAACAAGAGGCATAGTTTTCTCAATTTCTTTAATATAGTTAATTTAGAGGAGCATGGTCAGTTGTGTGAGTATTATCTACAAAACTATGTGATCACAAAGGACACTAAATGGAATCCCCTAATCTATGTTGGGGATTTTCAAGTAAGAGCCCTGACATCCTATTTCAGGAATGAGCAGCTTTGAGGAGAACTAATGGAAAATTTTGAAGAATAGGAGAAAATAGTGGCACTACAACTTAGGAAGGAAGCAACATATTCCAATAGTCATCACTCAATGGTTGACACTCCTTTCTCACTGGGGTTCAGGAAAAATAATTGTGAACTTGAGACTTTGATATTACCAAAGGATTCGACAGCTAGCAATGACTATCCTCCAGAATTGCCTAAAATATTTGGAAAACGGGTGGAAGAGCTTGACTCCAGAGTTACAAAAGAAAGAGCCTCACTCTTTCCATAATTTTATGAGTATGTTTGATAAATTGTGCAAGTATTTCAAGGTTTTAGGAATAAGAGGAGTGGAATGGCTTCCACTTACTTATCATCCTCCTATTCTATCCCATCCAGTACCACATTGGACATGAGAAAAGAACGATCACTATGTGAATGCATAATTAGTTAAATTGGATAGAATTGCATGTTATAATGGCTTTGATCTCAAATAGGGACAAGGAGTCAATATAGTTATGGATCTTAGGAAAATTGATTTGTATTACAATCTTCTGCCCTAGGTGGTTTTAGTTAAGTATTTTTCTTGAGGACAAGCAAAAAGATAAGTTGGGGGCATGATGGGCTTGGTCATTAGTACCTTTTCTGTTGTTTTTTATATGCTTTCAAACACTTTACATATCTTTTCTAAGTATTTTTTAGACAAAAAAAAATATAATATGTTATCCTTTCATAACATACCTTGCAACTTTGAACCTAGTTGTAAAAATGAAATATGGTGGTAATATTCATAGTATTGCATGATTTAAATATGAGAATGTATCCATATGAATATAATTCTATGATTTAATTATGAAGGTTACTTGTTTATGTATGATGTGTGAATTAACCTCTCTGCAACTTCGCATGTGGTGACAAGAATGGAGCATTTGTAGCAAGAACCAAAACAACGAAACAAGGGATCAATGGAGTTCAAGACGCTTAAAGTGCAAGAAGCTATGGAGCTGAATGTGAACCATGATGGAAGAAATAAATACTGAAGGAGGATACTTGTTCTAGAACTCTGAACATTTGCTTATGTGTTTCACATGCAAGCTGCTTCATTGAAGTTCTTATTTAAATAGGTCTCTTCTTCCTTTTCAGTTAGAATGAATAATTTAATCTTAATTTCATATCCTCATATCTAGGAGTGGGATTAATGGTTGCAATTAGTTAGCAGTTTAAATAAGTCTGTCCCTATTTTTGTATAAAGTTAGGGGATGAGATCATAGAAAAGTTAGTTGTTTGTTACAAGTTATTAAGTAGTTAGTCATTTTCCAGTTTCAAGTTATCCAAAAACATGTTAGAAAAATGCAATTATTGAATACAATTTGCAAGAAGGATTTTGTTTGAATATTTGGTGATATGCAATGAATGGAGTTGGATGTTACATGGATGCATAAGAATCTGAGTTAGATTTTGTTTTGAGCTAAGTGAGAAAGTCCCCTGAGCTGGCCACTCGAGGTACTTCTCCTCACTTCATTTATTTACTTATTCATTTATGCATTCCTATTAATTCTATTTTTATTGTTTTATAAATACATTGTGAAGTAAGGTAGAACAATTCTTACAGTTGATTACACTAGTTGTTGTTCATGAGCAGTTGTATAATTAGTGAATCTTAGCACTTCGAAGATTAGATTTGGTTATTCTGGTATTCTGAATAGTTTTGGATTGATTATGTACTTGTTATTAGCAGTCACCTACAACTTATATTGCAGGTACCTGTAGCCATTAGGTTTTGTAACTATTTTTATTGATTTTGCAATTCTGTAAGATTCCAACAAGGTAGAATAGTTTGAATAAGTTTGCATAGGATAATTTAGGTGAACATGAGTCTGTGAAGGAACATATAGTGCAATACCATCATAAGCTTACACACCTTGGTTGATGATTTAACGTAGTCTTAGCAATGTGAAGTGGACTGTTCAACCAGTTAACCCTCTGAATTGAGTAAATTCTACCAAGTTTACAATACATTAGCTTAGACTCTACATTTTTGGCATGGAGCTAGAGGTGAATTTCATGTGGTATTCTCTCCTTTTCCATATGATTTTTTATAAAGGGAATATCATTTCAGTAGAGTTTTACAACTGAACATGAAAGATAAATAGGGTAACGATCTCTTAGTGCTATGTTGGACCCATATTTGGGACAAACATTGTAGTGAGTCCAACTATTATTTTTTTGATATTTTCTTTGTAAGACAAGTCATGGAAAGGTTGGGTCTATTTGGAGTCAGATTGTACAAGGAAATTTTGGATTTCCTTAGGCCCAAAAAGTGGAGGCAAGAGTTAGGAGTACAACAAAAATGGGGAGATTATTACCGCCATGAAAACTCAATTGTTATTAGAATATATGGGTGCCCTCAAGCCTACCATGTGCTACCCAAATACGTGTCACTCAGGTTGGCATTCATGGAAATTATATGGAAATTGAATGAGACCGATTAGTTTCATTTAAGGAAACAAAGGAAAGGGTCTTTTTTCCTTATGTTACAACCTTTTTAGATTTCACTTTAACCAACAACAGCTTTAGATATGATGAAAGAAATTCTTGGGGAATATAGGTTATTTCAGTTAAAATTCAGGGATTTTTACCCTCAAGGTTTCATACACGAGGCCAGGAAAAGTATTAGAAGGTCCAATTTTCGCAATCAAGTTGATGAAGACGAAGATTTCATAAGAAATTGCAAGGATGAATCTAAGGTATTAGACATAAAGGAAAAATGGATTGCATTCAAGAAGGAAAAGGTTGCCTGGATAAAGAATGCTAAGGATTATCGTGGAGCATTTTCTAATATTGGTAACCCAATTGCCATGATTAAGGCAGTGTTGAATAATTTTGATAGAGTTGTAGGTAAGGTCCCTATCTTGGAAGAGCAACCAACAAAGTAGCCTAGACCTTCACCCGACCTCTATCAGAAGGCCCCAACCCTAGGGGCCTCTTATTAGAGAAAATGTGCAATCAAACCCACCATAGGTCACTCCCTCTCCTTCCCCTAAAATAATCAGTGTGGATTTTGATTCTCCACCAAGAGAGCAACCATAGAAGAGGGTGAAAGTTGAGCAACCTCCATTATTGGTTGAAAATCCCATCAATCCAGATGAAAGTGAAGATGTTTATATCACCATGGATGAAATTCAACAAAATATGCCATCCCCCAAGATCAAATATTGTTGGCCTTCTTTAGCAAAGGTTCAAGTTGGACTTGGCTATGGGGAGAGATAACCTCAATGATGTGATGGAATTGGCTTGTACAC